>SNQJ01S0020440.1:44409-74280 GCA_010110895.2 Picea sitchensis
CGGGGGCCAAATACTTCAGTAATATTGATCTGAAGTATGGCTACCACCAGGTCCCAATAGAACAAACAAATTGATCTTTGAATGGTCGCAGGATATCGTCCATCATTCTCATGAAAGTGGCTGGAGAATTTGTCAAACCAAAGGGCATGACCAACCATTCCCTAGGCCATATTTGTGTTCCATCAAGCGAGCGAGTGAAGATGATATGGGAATCCCACTACAGTCGGGTGGCAGGACACTTCGACGTCGAAAGAACAGTGGCGATGCTACATAAACATTTCTACTGGCTGAAACTTTGACAGGAGGTCAACAAGTATATCAGGTCCTGTATTGCCTACACTATTGCCAAACTGACCACTAAGAAACAAGGCTTGTACACACCTCTTCCTACTCCTGACAGGCCACGGGAATCCATCTCAATGGACTACACGTCGGGCCTCCCATCCACCAAGCGAGGAAATGACTGTGTTTTTGTGGTTGTTGATCGCTGTTCTAAGATGGCGATTCTGGTTGCCTGCAAGAAGAGCATTATGACAGAGGCCACTACTAAGCTCTTCTTTGAACGAGTCTAGGTACACTTTGGAATCCCATAAACCATTGTCTCTGATTTGGATAGTCGATTTATCAACACATTCTGGTCGAGCCTCTGGTCATTGCTAGACACCAAGCTCACCAAATCCACGACCTTCCACCCCCAGACAGATGGCCAAACTGAGGTTGTAAATCGAATGATTGTGCATATCCTTAACATGTATAATTCAAAGCACCCTCGCACATGGGATGAGAGCCTTCCCTATGTCCAACATAGCTACAACCGATCCCTGCATAGCTCAACCGGCCATAACCCCTTTCAAGTGGGGTTGGGATTCCAACCATTGGGTCCCATAGATGTTGCACTTCCCGTTGCGGTCACCTCGACTGACTCATCTCCTGCTCCAACTGAAGCTAAAAAAGCCACCTAGTTCGTTGAGCGAATCCAACACATCTGCCAACAGGTTCAGGATATCCTACATAAGTCCAATGATAAGTAAAAACAATGCCATGATCAACATCAGGTGCCACATAAGTTTCAGGTGGGCGACAAAGTTTGGTTTCACTTGAAGAAAGAACACCTTACATGACCCCATCGAAAGCTTTGCCCACTCCATTATGGCCCATAAAATATCACCAAGGCCGTGGGGGATAATGATTTTGAACACAAAATTCCTCCTGTCCTTGGCCTGCACCCAGTGTTCAATGTGGATCTCTTTCGCCCTTATTTCCCACCATTATTGGACACCTCAGAAGTAGTAGAACAACTGACACGAACACAGATCAACCCCGAATGCATACAACATGCATCCAATGATCAGATTGTGGAAACACAGATCAAGGGCACTCGACAACAAAGGATCCAATTTTATCGAGTCGTCAAAGCAGGTCAACTCCTGCACCAAGGCAAGTGGCTCACCCAGGGCCAAATTCAGAAGAAATTTCCTCATCTGATGGGGGACCTCAATTCAATGGAGACCATTGCTTACTAAGGATGGAGGATTAGTCCAAATGGATATCGGTATCCACCCACCTTTTTCAACTGGCTCAAAATAGTTTTCTGGCAATTTTGGTAATTTACTATTTTTAGCAGGTTTTAACTTCCGGGGCCATTTTGAGGCCCTAAATGATGTTTTTTTTTTGGGAAAAAAGGTTTTCAATATGGAAGTTTCATCAAAATTGTGGCTAAAATTAATCTCCACGACGATACCTTTCCAACGGGCTATCATACGCCTAAAACAGAGATCGTATGCAAAAGTTACGACCCCGAGAAGTTGATGTACTAACTTACCCAAACGGTGCCCACATGAATTTTGGCGCTTCATCTCCTAGGGTTAGGTTTTTGGATATCTAGGGATTTTGGAATTCCTGCTTATTGTAAAAATGCCTTCTTAGCCTCATTGTAATCATCTTCTTGCAAATGAGTGCAACAATCACATCTCTTCTTAGAGATAAGCCACCACCATTCCAACAAGCTTGTTTCTGCTGCATTTTACAGTTTCAGCTTATTTCATTATTGAATAGAAAAACAGTTTTACTGTATCTCTGTTATTTTGTGTTAAACACCTGTTAATAATCTGTATTCATTTCGTTCTGCTCATAAAATTTGGATTAGTACTAATGCTGATTCTATTAATAGAAATACTCTTTTATCGTCCAATTATATGTTGCAAATTTTCTATATATGTTAATGGATTATGTTAGTTTATATGCTAACATTTCATACGTTTTCCATATGCTTGTGTATATTGGATGTTGAGGACAAGTTGTATGTATTAGGCATTACATTGTGAGCTCAATGGTGGTCTCCTACGAATGTTTGGAAGAGGTAGGCTTCTAGCCTTTCTTTTGTTGGCATTTCCATTTATCTAGCATACTTGAAATTTGAGTTGATTTCTTGCTGTCGTTCCATTTGTTGTGGTCCAACCCCAAACTATAGATATTTATTCCTCGTAAAAAAATGGTGACTCCACTGGGGAGTCTCCTTTTTGGGGTTAGTTGGTGATTTTTCTCTTTGATTGCTCTCTGTTTTCCTGAGTTCCAGTTTCACATGTAGCTTAACAACCTCTACATTGTTGTGTATTTGAGTTGCTTGGCTTAATTCTTACCCAGTCATTGTTTTTCTTGGCATATGCATATTTTCCCTGAACAATCATCTACATACACTAGATGTCTGTGTCTAGGGCACGTACATATGCTTATGTTCCTAGAATAATCACGTACATATTTTTCTAAGCCTTCTAGTCTTAGTTAGGTGTTTGTTGGGTGGGTTCTGAGTGTCATTGAATCTTTTTGGGTCTTTGTTCTTCCTGTTGAATGCTTGCATAGTGATAGGAAATTGTGTTATTGTCAAATTTTTGGGAAACTTGTTTCTTGTTATTTTTCTCATTTTTAGTCCTTGCATTTAGGTCGGAGTAGCATCTTCTTGGTGTCCTGATTGGTTTATCTTCCTGTGCTTGCAGTATGGTTTGTCTGAGAAGTTATTAGTTCAATTTTTCATTTTCATTCCTTTATATTGAAAATACAAAAGAATTTGTTTTTTTCATTTTCATTTTTCCTATACTTAAAATACAAAAAAATTGCATTTCATTTGAATCATTTTCACTTTTGTCTAGATTGCATTAGCCTTGGAATTTTAGGAAAGATTACATTGTCATTAAAATTGAAAGAGATTGCGTCTTGTGCACATAATTTAGAAGCATACCATTTGTTTTGGAAAACGAGACTAGTACTTAGTAGTGTTTTTACATGTGATTCTTTCATATGCTAAGGCATAACACCATTAGTTTCATGACCATACCTCTTGAGTAAACAAAAGCCACTAAAATAAACACTTAGTAMTTAAAATTGATTAGAAATATTTTATCTTTTAGGGTACACAAACAAGTTTAGGATTTAGGGCCTTGGAATAGGATTTTGTGAGTAAACTTCTTCAAGGATACAAAACTCAACATAGGTGTCTRTCMAGGGAGTGTAAAAATCCATTGTATAATTGGTGTTCTTAGGAGACTCCACTAGATTTAAGCATGAGATTACGCGAAGTTGGTTGCAAAGATAACCCTCTAACACCTTCCTAATGTCGAAGATATTTCTGGGCTTCTATTCATATCTGGGGGTTCTTGGGGTATCTTGGTGCTTCTTGAACTTCAGGCTTAGCTACCCTGCCGACACGGTGGCCTGACCTGTGACTGTTCGCCTGAGCATTGGTTATACTGTAGTGATCTTAGTTTCCTATCCTAGGTATCCACACATGTTACTTGTAGGGGTTATTATGAAGGTACCCTAAGTCAGATAGGGATCATAAAACACACAAAATTTATGGAGGATATTCTCTTTGGAGGGGTCTGACCGTCTACACTTTTAAGCCCACAAGGGTCCTTATAACGGATTATGTTAGCTCTTCTCTATTTTTGGGAGTTTCAATCCCCTCCCGGGAGAGACATACCTTCTTTAGTTCATGGGGCCCCTTTTCAACCACCCTCTCTTCTTTGTGTGCATTCTTTGTGTGCATTTGCCTCTAGTTTTATTTAAGAGTGTGCTCTTTGTATATTAATTGGCCTTAGGTTTTTTATTTGTGTCACAAGTTTTGATTCATCATGGAGCGAGACTAGTCTCCCCGTCGATCTTGTCGGCTATTGAATCAACTACCAAAATTTGGTCTGATATCGAAACCACCTCATAAAATGTGTAGAATTAATAAACGTGGTGCATACATCTCCATCGCTTAGTCTCACGACCATCCTATCTTGAGTACTGATTCATATATGAGTACTGATTCAAGTATGGGTGTGTTAGAAAGCCATTCGACTCCAACCTCTGCTATGGTTAGTAGAGTCCCCGTGAATCCCTCATCATTGATTACTTGGATTTCAGGGACTCCCTGAGTTAGTGTTACCCAATCCATGAACTCAACTATCCATTACCCCTAGCACATTTTTGATGGGGATTCCTAGTTATAGTTCTCAGTCTATGCCTCTCGCTTCTAATCCTTTTTCTTTTGGTATGCCGAGTATGAATTTGCATATGTCATCCTCCATTCTGATATCTAACGAATAATTTTTTTGGGTCAGGGGGCACATCACTTCCTTATAATCCTTTCCCATTTGGTGGGGGTCATATCCCTCAGTCATTTCCTAAGATAGGGGTTTGGAATCCTCCTTCCTCTGGACCCAATCCTAGTTATAATTTTCAAGGATGGAATAGACAAATGGCTAGGGTTTCTACTTCATATATCATGCTCGTCTATCCTTCGTCCACAATGCTTGTTCCTGTGAATGATTTTCTTATGGAAAATCCTCCTCTAACCTCTGGTATGACATCGGGGGGGGATCACTTTTCTAATATGGGCAACCCCTTGCATGGATTTCCTTCGTTAGGGGGTAATGTATATCCTCACATGGGTAATATGTATCATATCGCTTTTTCCTAACAAGAATTCCCATCCAATATGTTTACTTTACAACCTTTCATGAACTAGTTAGGAGGGGAATATTATACTATCAGGCAGGGCCATGGTGTCTACTAGAACCCTCCTCGGCCCATAGTCTCTCAAAGTTAGTCTTTCCTGGGAGCATGGTCTTAGACGCTGTAACCAAGGATCCCTATTGTAGCAACGCTGGATTTTCCAGATCTGTCGACATTAATGAACGACCCCGTGTGTCATGTTCCAACATGGCCCCCTGTTCCTGCCAAGCTTCCCTTGGACATTTTGAAATTCAAGGGTAAGAGTGGAGAGGATCCAGATGATCATGTTACTACTTTTCACTTATGGTGCTTGTYGAATTCTCTTAATGATGACTTGGTTTGTTTGAGACTGTTTCAATGCACCCTTACGAGGGTTGTTGTGAAATGGTACATCGAGTTACTAGGGGGAACATACCGAACTTTCCATGAGTTGGCCTTAGTTTTTCTCAACCACTTTCAACTGCTGGTTCGTTACGACGTCGATACCGAGATTTTACCTACTTTCCATCAGGACAAAGCC
This sequence comes from Picea sitchensis, assembly GCA_010110895.2. Classification (NCBI taxonomy): domain Eukaryota; kingdom Viridiplantae; phylum Streptophyta; class Pinopsida; order Pinales; family Pinaceae; genus Picea; species Picea sitchensis. The sequence goes on from SNQJ01S0020440.1 coordinate 49,925, forward strand.
ACCCACATCTCAGATCACATTCAAGAGTGGCGTAGAAGAAAGTAGTTGATTAAAGCTAAGATTCCTTTAGAGTTTCTATTGGAGTGTTCCTTAAGTCCCTATTGCCATATATTTCGAAGGATGTTTTTACATCCGGGGTAACAACTAAGGAAGCATCCATATATATATCCCAACAATTAAATATTATATACACTCAATTTGGGATACTCTATGAAATTATTCCTGACGCACCACGGTCAAGTAATGATCCAAGACAAAATCCTAGGCCCCATGCCGATAGAATTATAGGCTCAACAAATGCCAATTTTGTAGACTAGGTGAAAAATCAAATGGAAATTTGTCTCTCAACCATTTTACAATGGGACAAGCTACGACTTTGTCTCCTCCTGCCCAATCATCAGAAGTACATTCCGTGTAGTTGACGAACCCGAAGGGTAACCGACACCTTGGAGGGAATAAGAGGAAAGGTAGAAATAATAACCGCAAGGGTGGGAATAATAACAACAATAACAAGAATAAGGACAATTAGAATAATGACAAGTCTGGTAACAATGTTGGTGAGGGAAAGAAGGAAAAGCAGAAGGTGAAGTTTCCATGTAAGTCGTGTAAATATGATCAACTTACCCATTTATGCCCTAAGATAGGGGAATCCTTAAGGCTTATAGTGAAACAACCTGCTATGTTAACTAATCCGTTTCTGCATAATCAAAATATGGCCTCAGGAACCTATAACACTGGAAATGTGTTGGGTAGATGTACAAACCCCCCAACATATGATTGTGGCCATCAATGCCTAAATATGGTTTGATATGAGATTAGTGTAGCCACTAGGACTTGTGACTCTGGTCCTCCACAACCTACTTTGGGTACAGAGCCTCCCCCTCCATAAACACCTTTGCAGATCGATAAGACTGATCCTATGCCTCGCATTTCTAAAGGAGTTCTTAAGTTCTCTGCTCATAATCCCAATTCCAGATCCACCCAAAATTACTCAATTGTTGAAGATTTGGGCCAAAAGTCGTGTGCGATGTAAACTTTGGAGGTACTCCATAAGTGCCCAACAAAAAATAATGTCTTCTTATCTATGTTAGGGGATATTGACTCAAATGGCTCAAAATTTATAAATTTCGATGTCGTAGATGTCAAGTCTTACTTACCTTACCATGTGGCTTTTCAAATCCATGTGGAATGTATGAATACAACTATTAAGCGCAATGTAGTTGATGAAGGTGCTTTGACATCTATGATGTATTTATCTTGTTGGAAATCTATTAGATCTCCACATCTTTCTCAGTCTATGACTATGTTAACTGCGTTTGATGGGTGTTCATTTAGACCCTATGGCATCCTCCCTACTTTTCAAGTCCATTTAGGTAGTAAAACTGTGGAAATCAAGGTCGAGGTGGTTGATTCACCCCTTGAATACAATATTTTACTGGGGCGTAATTGGATTTACGCTATAAAAAATATTGTTTCATCAACGTTTCATGTTTTATGCTTTCCTCATGAAGGGAAGATTGTGRTGATCGACCAATTATCTTTCTCGCGCTCCAGTTCCTCTACATCGATGGGACTCTCGGTCCTCATTAGCGAGAATTCTCAGAAGGAAACTGAGAATATTGGTGTCAGAATGTATCCCTCCTTGATGGGAACCTTTTATTGCTCGGCACCAATCTCGTATATTAATGCAGTTTCTGATGAATCCTCATCATCATTGATGTCTGTCTCATTCCGTAATTCATATTTCAATGACCCATGGACTCTACCTTCTCCAACTGCATCATATGAAGGTCACTCACACATCAGAATGGAAATTCCATTGTCTACAGTCAAGACTACATATCGAGATATCCTGGAAGCCACTACAAACCCAAATCCTCCCTCTTCATGGGCATAAGAGGTGGATCCTGTCCTAGAGCCCATATGGGTTGTAAACTCATCTAGTTCACATGATTTCCTTGATGATACTTTTCCTTCAGAAGAAGAAATCTTTGAGGGCACGATTGGTCCTAAAATTCCTTGGGAGGACCTTCACCATAGATCTTATTTTCTCCCAGAGCTTGAAAGGATATAAAGAGATGAGTTCAAGTACGCCATGAGAAGGATTGTTGGTCACACTGTGGTTTCGTTGGATAAGAATGGTATATATTCTGAATGGAACATGGCGAATATATCTCCTACCATTGCGATCAAAATATCTCGAACCCATGGCAAGGTTGAGAATGTTTATATTTGTGCAGTTTGTTCACCTGAAGAAATTCATATTTACACCGATCTGTTTAAGGAATTCCAAGACATGTTTTCTTGGTCATATGAAGAAAATCCAGGGATCAAACCTAGTATTGTCGAACAAAAAATCAAGACTTATCTGAATGTTAAGCCAGTTAGACAATGACTTAGAGCTGTGAATCCCAGGAATTCCCCCGCCATTAAGGTAGAGGTGGAGAAGCTACTTAATGATGGCTTCATATACCCAGTTCCCTTGACTAAATGGGTATCCAATCCCATTCCTATGGTTAAGAAGAAGGGAACCATCTGTGTGTGTATGAATTTTAGGGATTTGAATAAATGCTGTCGTAAAGATAATTTCCCTACGCCATTTATTGACCAGATTATTGATGAGTGTGCAGGGAGTGAAATATTTTCTTTTATGGACACATTTTTAGGCTACAATCATATCCAAATTAAACCCGAGGATCAACATAAGATGACATTCATTTGTCCTTGGGGTACGTTTGCATACTGGAAAATGCCTTTCGGCTTGGAAAATGTTGGAGAAACATTTCAGTGGGCTATGACCTTCACTTTACATGAAATCAAACATATAATTGAGGCTTATCTGGATGACCTCGCTGCTCACTCTCACAAGAGGGTTGATCATCCGACCTATCTTCAGATAGTGTTTGAAATATGTCATCATTATCGTATTCAATTAAACCCTAATAAATACATCTACGCCATGTCAGGACACATTTTTGGATTTATAGTTTCCAAGCAAGGGATCATGGTGGACCCAATGAAGGTGGAGGAAATACTTTGGTTTCCTCCCCCACACAATATGCGTTAGCTTCAGGGTTTACAAGGGAAAGCTAACTTCTTGCGTTGCTTTATATCCAACTATGCCAACATCACTAAGAGTTTTATGCATCTCTTGAAAAAGGATACTCCATTTATATGTGATGAGTGAGCCCATGAGTCCTTTGATTCCCTTAATGTTATACACCATTTTTTCACACTTTTCTGAGTGTCACAACTGTCACATTCCACTTTGCTAAGTGTCGCAAGTGTCACACTAATATCTGCTTAGTGTCATTAGTGTCGCAAATTCCATGGTCCATTATGCTAAGTCACACATCTTATTTTTCACACTTTTCCGAATTGTTTCCACCTCAATGCCATGTAATAATGATCCATTACATCCCCTTGAGCATCAAGAAGAAGAAGACACCTTTAAACACTGACAATTTTTCCTTTTTCACTCAGTCTGGACTTGGTTTGACCATGGAATTCCCCTTTCCATGTGGGGGGAGCGACCATCCCTTTGAAACAGTGTAAGGGGAGCAACCTGGTCACTCTATCTTCCCTTTTAGGGGAGAGACCATCTAGATAAGGTCAAAAGTCCATGATTCTAGGGGAATATTTCGAGAAGAATCTAGGATCTTCTTGGGTTGTTTTCTTGGTTTTGTCACTAGATTAGTTTGAACTTGGTTTCTATGGTATAATGGGAATAACATTGTTATGAAGATAAATCATCCCTTACCAATATCGATTATTTTCTCAACCAATTCCCTAATTTATCCTAAGTGGTTGAGCTCCTATGAATCTATATAGCCAGGGCATTTCAGAGTGAGAGGGGATGGAATGAAAGCATACCAAACTTATGATCTTGTCAAGGAGTGCCAAATATTTGTTTATTATGTGAATAAGTTGAGTTGGATTCATGTTCAAGGGCTGAATATAGGATCTTGAAGGATTGCAAAACCAACATCAGGTTTTAAGATTCATGCTTTCATTAATACAATAACTTGGCCTATTTCTCTTATACTCTTTCATTCATTTATTGTTTATTTGATCACTTTTTCTAAGTTATCAATAGGTAGGGTTTCTATTACTTGATCATAGATAGTAGTAGGAGAAGGTCCCTTTGTTCTTGTAGGATCGACTTCGTGAAGGAGGGTTTCTTGGATTGGAGCTCAATTGTTGGACTGATGAGGACAAATGTAAGAAACCAAGTACACACACCTCTTAACCTTCTCTCTCAACCCTCCCACAAGAAATTAGAATGGTTTTTTAGGAGGATGTTAGTGTCCATTTTTTAGAGGTTGTCTCACTTGTAGGAAACCCAAGTGAGGGGAACTCAACCTGTCCCTAGTTGAGTCGCCAATTTATTGTGGTGAGAATTCTCCTAGACGTGGTTTCCAACCTCTCAAGGAATCTTGAAATATTTCACTTTGACATTGAAGGGTAAGATTGTTTCGGTCGATATCAAAGTAGTTGACGCACCCCTGGATTACAATTTGTTACTTGGTCATAGTTGGTTCTACGCGATGAATTTTTTCACATCTACAATGTTTCATGTCTTACGATTTCCCCATAAAGGAAAAATTATCACTGTTGACCAACTGAACTATATCACTCCAGATCTCCACAATGCTGCGATGAATGGTGTCCCTTTTCTAGGACAATATAGTCTTGAGAGTGTATGGGTAGGTGTCCTTAAGGATTCCTTGCTCATGGGGTTTTTTACTTTACCTGCTCCTGCCATCCCACAGTTTTCCACTTTAAATATGATTTCAACTTAGGTGCGACAATCCATAGAATTATCTGATCCTTTGGTAGTACCTGATCTCGATGAGAATGGTTCATCATCTCTGTCAATCTATTTAAAACATTAAATAGACCCCCCTCCATTCCAATTGAGTCTCCCTCTGGATCACGTACTTGAACCTTCTTTTCCTCTTCCTCGTGAAAAATTTCTCGTTAGTAACCAACCGCCTAAATGGGGAAAGAATAAAAGTCACTGGAGGAAACGATGCTTGGGGGGAAGGTCTCCAGTCTCTAGGCATCATGTTGGAGCACACCCACTAGTTTATTTCACACAAGCTGGGAGAAAAACACCTCTAGAGAGACACACTACTAGGAGCGATCCTTGTTTGAGGTTCGTTCCCATCATAACATAGTAGTCTTTTCTAGAATGATCTTAGTCTTTGTTCTTTCTAGGGCTCGTTAATACATGAGAATATGTTACCGATCTTAGTCTTTTTTCTTTCTCATGCTTGTTAATACATGAGAATAGGTTACCGATCTTAGTCTTTTTTCTTTCTCGTGCTCGTTAATACATGAGAATAGGTTATTGAGTACACTTTTATCTCTTTTTCGGACTCGTAAAATCTATACGAAAAATGAACTCTTTGGAGTCTCCTTTAAGCTCTTTTCAGACTCTCTAAACATGAAAATATTGTCGAGTGAGCTGGTGTCTTTTGAGTGATAGTATACCCCTTTTTCGACCTTGTTAGACTAATTACAAAAAATGAATACTCTAGTCAAGCATGATTAGAAGAGTTCTCCTAGGTATCATTTTATACTTTTTTGGACCCTAGGGGCTAACTTTACAAAAAATTCCATTATGGAGTCTTCTTTATTGAATATTTTTAGGTTCTCGAAATATGAAAAGACTATCAAGTTTTCTTTCCTTGGACTCATAAAATCTACACAAGGAGAGACTTATCTGGGACCGAATCCTTCCTTCTTCAGGTTCGTTAAACATGTGAAGATGGGACTCATCGAATATGAGTTAAATAAGCATTTGTTATCCTCCTTGATCTCGCTAAAAAACAAATAGGTACTCTCCTATCTGGGTGGGGGAAAAATTTGAGAAGTGAGTCAAGTATTTCATTTATGGCAACTTGATGTCGCCATTGAACATGACACTTGTTTGAATCCTGTGTGTCGTCATACTCTTTTGACTCCTTCAGAAGAGAACCCTTGGTTTTCATTTCATTCCATGCGTCGTCATACTCTTTTGTCTCATTCAAAGAGATCCATTGGTTGTCTTCACATCATCATACTTGGTACTCATGCTTTGTTGAGTCAATGTTGCCAAGTCATTCATTGTGCTGCCATATGTTCAAGGGAATTCAACCTCTACATTTTTCTCCCTTGTGTCAGTTCACCATCATTTGATCCATCACTATTCATCACTATCCTTATTAGTTTCATGTTGATGATGGATGATATATCATGGCCCTCCTTTGATGAGTCTATTTCTATCAAAATCAATACATTATCCGAGAATTATAATTAGAAACCAATAAGTACCTTGGAGCCCACATGCATCAATGACAAGTTTCCTTTATTTTGACAACGGGTTTACACCATTGACCCCTGATCGATTGATTCCTTGAGTGTTCGACTTCATACCATCTATTCAAATTCGTTGGAATGTACTCAGAGTACCTTGGGAGTCATTGTCATCATTGGTGATTTTCCTCACACTTGTTAATGATATACATTATTGACCAATAATCAAGTGGTTTCTACCATGTTTGACGTCAATATATCTATTCACATGGCTAGATTCATACTATTCGGGATTGGGATTGAAGAGCCTGGGGGGACCATCCAGTAAACATTCATTTTTTTTATCTGCCTTCCCCAGGCTGCGATGGAGATTATGAAGTTGTGATATATACTATGATATAGATCCACATCGTATTGGTTTGTGGCTATGTTTCATCATATTGTAGCTTCATTGTGTACAATTTTGTTGCTACATTTTGATCGAATCATAGAGATATGGATCCACATTGTATGTTTGGTGGACATATCCTTAGTTAGTGCTTTCATGGATCTGTAGTGTATTGGTCGACGACCATGCTTTGAGTAGATGATTCCGAGTATGGGTATTCCTACCTCGGGGATGATATTTGTATATTGATGGATGTTTGCTTGATTTTCCGACAGGTCTTCTAACTTCAGCCCCTTGATTCCACATTATTAAAAAGTGTTTCTTCCATCATTTTTCTCCTCTTATCTCACACTTTGGGGGGCATCTGTTATACACCATTTTTTCACACTTTGCTAAGTGTCACATTCCACTTTGCTAAGTGTCTCAAGTGTCACACTTCACTCTGCTCGGTGTCATTAGTGTCACAAATGCCATGGTCCATTATGATAAGTGTCATATCTTATTTTTCACACTTTTCCTAAGTGTTTCAACCTCAACACCATTTAAGAATGATCCATTACATCCCCTTGAGCATCAAGATGAAGAAGACACCTTTAAACCCTGAAAATTTGGTCTTTGTCACTCAATCCTGGCTCTATTTGGCCATGGACGCCCCCTTTCCATGTAGGGGGAATGAACATACCTTTGAAACAGTGTTAGGGGAGTGAACAAGTCACTCTGTCTTCCCTTCTATGAGAGAGACCATCTGGTTAAGGTCAAAGTGCATGATTCTAGAGGAAGATTTCAGGAAGAATCTAGGATCTTCTTGGGTTTGTTTTCTTGGTTTTGTCACCAAATTAGTTTGAACTTGGTTTCTATGCTATTATGGGAATGAAATTGTTATGAAGATAACTCATCCCTTACCAAGATCCATTATTTTATCAACCAAGTCCCTAATTTATCCTAAGTGGTTGATCTCCTATGAATCTATTTAACCAGGCCAGTTCAGAGTGAGAGGGGATGGAAGGAAAGCATACCAAACTTATCATCTTGTCAAGGAGTGCCAAAACTTTGTTTATGTGAATAAGTTGAGTTGGATTCATGTTCAAGGGATGAACAAAGGAGCTCGAAGGATTGCAAAGACATCATTAGGTTGTAAGCTTCATGATTTCATTAATATAAGAACTTGGCCTATTTCTCTTATACTCTTTCTTTCATTTCTTGTTTATTTGATCACTTTGTCTAAGTTATCAATAGGTAGGGTTGTTATTACTTGATAATTTATAGTAGTGGGAGAAGGTCCCTTTGTTCTTTCAGGATTGACTTCGCGAAGGAGGGATGCATGGATTGGAGCTCAACAACTGGAGCGACGAGGACAAACGTCAGAAACCAAGTACACACACCTCTTATCCTTCTCTCTCAACCCTCCCACAAGAAAATATAACGTTTTTTGAGGAGGATTTTAGTGTCCATTTGTTAGAGGTTGTCTCACTTGTAGGAAACCCAAGTGAGGGGAACTCAACCTATTCGCAGGGGGAGAATTCTCACCACACTTAAGAAATCCCTAGTGTCGATACCTGTGTTGAGTCCTCTAGACTATAGGAGATATTTCCTGCTTTATATATCCACGACTAAAGGGACGATTGGTATGGTTCTCGTTCAATAGGATGATGAGATCCATGAGAACATTATCTATTATCTTAGTCGGTCCTGAACTTAAGTATTCTCACATGGAAAAGCTAGCCTTAGCAGCTGTGCATGCGGTTCAAAGATTGCACCATGATATCTTACTTCTCAAAACTACCATGGTCGTCGATGTCAATCCATTTTAATACATCCTGACAAGGCGTATCATAGGGGGAAATAAATAAATGGATTGTGATTTTGCAGGAGTTTGATCTCGATTTTTTCTCCTCAAAATCTAAAAATTTGCTAGTCTTTGTGGAATTAATGTTGGACTTCCCTAGGAAGGATGAGGTTACCGTTTTCGATGACTCATTTGTTAATGAGAAATTTTTCCTTATCTCATATTTGGACCCCAGGTATGGAGAAATTTTGATATATCTTCAAACTCTGAAGCTTCCCCAACATCTTCTGAGGGATGACCGATGACACATATGCCATCAAGCCAAAAACTACCTCATTATCTGTGACACTTTGTATCGCAGAGGGGTATATTATATTCTACATCATTGTTTGAATAATGAAGAAGCTGAAGTTGTACTCAATGACTATCACATTGGGGTGTGTGGTGGTCATTTATCTGGGCTTGAGACAACCCAAAAAATATTGTGAGCTGGTTATTTTTGGCCATTAATTTTTAAAGATCGTGTAGAAGCGGTCAAGAAGTTTCACCCTTGCTAGGTGTTCACTCTTAACATGCGCTCGCACCCTGACCCTCTTCACCCAATCATTACCATCGGTACCTTCACCAAGTGGGGGGTGGAATTCACAGATTGCAACCCAACCTCAGCTGGGGGGCACCATCATATTATCGTGGTCATGAACCATTTTACCAAGTGGGATGAGGCCATGCCTACAATTAAATCCGATGGTGAGACTACACCACACTTCATATTTAATCAAATCATAGCTAGGTTTTGAATTATGAAGGATATTGTCATTGACCATGACAATCACTTTCAGAACAATATGATGACAATTTTGACATCAAAACTGGTGTTGAAGAAATATTATTCATCGTCATATTATCCCCAGGAAAATGGCCAATTAGAGGTTGTGAATAAACATCTAAAATCCATTTTTCAAAAACCTATAAGGTAGAGTAAATATAACTCACACGTGATGCTCTAGCCTTCTCTCTAGGCATATCGAGATGAAATAAAGACTTCCGCTGGTTTTTCACCATTCCAATTGGTTCACATAGTGGAGTCGGTTCTCCCCATTGAATGTTAAGCCCTAATATTGGCTAATTACCCCTTAATTGGGGCATATTAGATTAGTAATGCTATTTTATTTATGTTGGCTTTAGGCCATTAGTTGTAATTTAGATTAGTAATGTTATTTTAATTATGTCAGCTTTAGGCCATTATTTGTAATTATACCTCCTAGTCTATTTAATTATGTCACTTTAGGCCATTATTTGTAATTATACCTAGTCTCCTATATATACCACCAAGGAGACATTTTCATTTTGAATCATCTTGTAATTTGACATTTATGTCGGCATAAGGAGATTGCCCCCTCAAAGAGGTTCATTATCTGAAATTATCTCTTTTCAATGCATTGAGTACTTACTCTGAGAGGTTTTCTATGCTATATGGATACTTGGTTCTTAACATATGGTAATGTGAGCTCAAGGTCTCAGGGTTTCTCACTGCCACATACACCATGGAATTTTCTATAAATTGTTTCTACAATGTTTCGTGAAGGGAACGACTTGAGGGTATTTAGTATATGGATCAAGGTTTGTTGGGTTCAAAATTCAGCTCGAGGCCTTATACTTTGAGATACAACCTGCACAAGATAGGGTTCTCGAATCATCTCGAAGGAGTCATTATGAAGTTTTGCTATAAAAAACGCTTAACGTTTCGCACTCTAACCCAGGAAGTTTGCTGTAAATTAGTAGTGTATCTTGGTAAATTTTAGCTCGGGTCATCTTAATTAGATACAATCGTAAGATAGGGGATCCGACTAGACCTATCGACTAAATCTCAAGAAGGCAGGGTCGAAAACAACTATAAATTCTTCCTAGAGTATCCAAATTACGTAATCCGGTTGAATTGGATTGTGGATAGTTTGTAGTATTTTGGGTATGAGTTTCATAATTTTATATCACTATTTTGTGCGGGGCACACTATACAAGTGGGAGATCTCCGAAAGGCCAAAAATCGGGCAAGTTGTGGGGAAGCTACTTTAAATTCCACTTTGGCACATCCACTTGATCAGACCAGGGTATCAAGTAGAAGAAATATCAAAGAAATACATAAGAGAAAGTTTCATAACTATACTAAAAATTGGGAGATACAGAAGAAATATTGTCTAGCGTAACCTAATTTCAAAATCAAGGTTCAAAAGTGATACTTGGCCAACATGCCAACCCAAAAGGGAACTTATTATCTCAAATAAGCCTCCTATAAAATCCCACTTTGGACTCTTTGATGAAGGTGAAGAAATGCGAGGGGACATAAATGAACCAAAATAAGATGGATTCAATGGAAGCTATGATGGATTCAATGGAAGCTGTTGATACTAAGATGCATTCAATGGAAGCTGTTGATGGACTCAATAGAAGATAAGTTTGAGCCCAAGATGGTTTCAATGGAATCTAAGTTGGATAATTAAGATGGATTCAATGGAAGCTAAGATCATGGAAGTAATGAAAAATTAACAGAAGACACCCAAAAGTGAAAATTCATCCCATGAAATTCATGATGAGGACACAAGGAAGGTGAATCAAGAATGGAAATTCCAACTTTGGTTTGAAACAACCACGTCTTAAGATCGATATGAGGGGAATTTGGATGGAAAGGACCCAATCACATGGATACTTCCAATGGAGCAATTCCCTTGATCTCCATAATGTGCCACATACACAAAAGGTACCTAATCGGCTTTACATTTAGAACCCAATCAATTTGTTTGGTGATGGTTTTGTTCTTGCAAATCACTCACACTTGGACAATTTTCAATGGAAGAAATGATAGCACACTATGAGGATACAAGGAGCAATACCTTCTTTAGCCAATTGATAAATCTCAAGAAAAAGGGTTCTATTACCGAGCACATTATAGAACTTCCAAAGATTGAATATAAAGCAACCGACATTCCATGAGCACTTGATTGATGTATCTAGAACTTCTTTAAAGGATAACATTCAACATGAGGTTCTCCTTTGGGAACCCAAATCATTGAGAATGCATTTAAGGTGGCAATAAATGTTGAAAGTAAAAATATGGATATGGCTACTAGATGGACCAATCCCAATACTCCATAGAGAGAAAATGCTCCTTCTCCTAAAACACTCTACAACTACATTGACACCTCAACAATTGAGGAAAGAAAAGCAAAAGGTTTATAAAGGCTTTAATTGTGACAACAAGTATAGTAAGGGACATAAGTGTGGTGGAGAAGAAATTATTCTAGATAGATTGTGAAGAGGGAAGAAGAAGAAGAATAAGAACCATCTCAAGATGAAAACGAAGCAATTTCATCTAAAGAGTTGACTCACACGACATGCGGTAATGCATTGGCTGGAATTACCACCTCAAACCCTCAAGATCAAGGACATCAAAGAAAAGGTAATAGTCCCAATTGATTCTCGCAACATTCTCATAATTTCATTCAATCTAAATTAGCCAAAGATCTCACACCGCTTTTGCATGTCCAAAGACCGCAGTTTCAAGTAACATCGGCAGATTGAGGAACTATCACTGCTCCAAGAAAATGCAATAAGATCAATCTTACCATGGGGAATATGTAATGAATAGTCCAATGATTTCTCATAATCTGGTCATGTGATGTGGCACTCAGTAATCCAATGCTTACAACTTCATTAGGAACAATGGCTTTTAATTCTCAAGAACTCTTTCATGAAATTTTCATTGGAAGGAAAAAGAATTGAGCTAAGAGGTATCAATGGAGTCCTATATGATGCTTCCCAATCCATTACGACAAAATTCATTGAAAAAGGGAATCAAGGCATTATCAAGTATCAACCATGCTCACTATACAGTTCAAACATCTGCTTCATCTATTCCTCAAGATCTCCAAAGGATCATTGATGGCATTCCAAAGTATTTGAAGATATTCCCAAAGGTCTCCCACCCACTCAAATCATGATCATGAAATTAATGCAATTCCCTGAGTGTTCCTCCTAACACGTGCCATACAGATACCCCTTACGACGAAAGTGAAATTGAGCGCATGGTTGAAGAAATGTTAGAGGTCGACATTAAGGACCTAGCCAAAGTTCTTACTCTAATTGGTAATGGTATTCAAGAAAGATAACCTTACATATGTATTCAGATTATAGAGAGCTCAACAAGATCAATTATTAAAGATAAGTTTCCATTCCGTGATTGATGAATTGTTAGATGAACTACATGGAGCAATCTATTTCACAAAATTGATCTCCGTTCAGGGTATCATCGCATCGTAATGAAGGGAAGAAGATATCCCAAAAACAACATTCGAACTCTATGAAGGCCATTGTGAATTTTTTGTCACACTTTTGGTCTTACAAATGCACCTTCCATTCCAAGGGTTGATGAATTCCATTTCAAGCTCTTCCTTCGAAAATTTAGGCAGGTATTTTTGATGATATACTAATCTATAGCAAATCTTGGAGGATCATGTGCAACATAAGCCGACAAGGTGCTACAACTACTAAAAGGAACAACAACTATATTCTAAACCATCCAAATGTTTCTTTGAGTAAAAGAGGTAGAGCATTTGGGTCATATTGTATCCTCATGAAGGTGTCAAGGTAGACCCTAACAAGATTAAGGCCATGATGGACCTGGATTTATTCCCAAAACATTAAAAAATCTTAGAGGATTTTGGTTTACTGTGTTACTACTGCAAGTTTGTTCGAACTATGGAAGAATAGCAACACCTTAACGACACTAACTAAGAAGTATGCATTTTCATGGACCCAGAGGCACCTGTAAAGCTTTTGAACAACTTAAAGAGGTGATGTGTGGCCAACTCCTGCTCTGACCCCACTCCAGACTTCACGAAAACCTTATTGTGGAATGTGATGCCTGGAAATGGAACAGGCTCGCCCTAATGCAAGAAGGAAGGCACTGATTTTGAAAGTCGACACCAAGGGAAGAATTTTACACAAACCCATTTATGAGGAAGGGAAATGATGGCAATACTACATGCATTGAAAAAATGAAGGCCCTACCTAATAATAGGTAGACACTTCAAGGTCGAAACATATCATGATAGTCTTAAATAATTTTTGGAATAAAGACTATCTTCATAAGAAACAACAAAATGGGTAACCAAGACATTGGGCTATGATTTTGAAATCGCCCATGTGCGGGGAAACAAAATGTTGTAAGTGTATGCACTCCTCAAGAAAGGATGAATATGTTGAGGTCTTCTTTGTGCTATCTCGATCATCCAACCCATTGGATAATAGAAGTAAGTGGATGAATGGAAAAATGACGAAAAGGTGGACTCTCATTCAAAGGTTGCATCAGATTCCAAAGTGCATCGTATACATTTACATGGAAAAATGATTCACCATGGTACAAAGATCGCTTATATTTATGTAATAACTCCCAACTCAAAACAAAAGGTACTATTGAATTGCACACCTCTCCAATAGGAGGAGGGAACTTGGGATTTTGAAAACCTACCATAGAGTCAAGAAAGATTTTTGGGATGGCCTTAAAATCGATAAGGTTCAAAGGTTTGTGGCATAACGTGTGGTTTGCCAACAAAATAGCAGGTGGAAACAATTAAGACCCCGTGTCTTTTATTATTAACCATTATCCATCCTAAGTCACCGCTGGGAGGAGGTTTACATGGATTTCATCGGGCTGTGGTTACCAAAGTCCTAAGGAAAGAGTGTCATCATGGTGATTGTTGATAGACTCAACGGCATAAAATACTTTGTGCACTCTCTCATCCCTTCAAAGTTAGTACAGTTTTAAGCACCCAGATTCATGGAGACAGCTTCAAAGCTACATGGCAGCCCAAAGATTGTTGTAAGTGATAAAGATCCCATATTCAATCGGACATTTTTGGATTTTAATTCATTTTCTCTTGTTTTGGTACCAATTGGCTCATAGCTCATCCTATCATCCCTCAATCGATGGAAAACCAGATAGTGAACAAATGTCCGGAAGGCTACCTTCGTTGTTTTGTCTCCTATAAACAAACACAATGGTTCAAATGGTACCCTTGGTAGAATGGTGGTATAACACTTCCTTTCACACGTAACAAAAATGACAGACACCATTTATGCAGAATCTTTTATGGATACCACCCTCCTTCCATCACTCTTCTCAAAAATAAAAATCTAAGGTTCAAAGGTTGAAAGATCACATCGAATCAACAACAAATTCTCCAAATCTTAAAGGACAACCCTAATCTCATGGCACAAAAATCACATGAAAACAACACGCCAGATCAACTCTAGAGGAAAGAAGTTTTGAAGTAGGATTGGGTATTTTTAAGACTACAGCCATAAAATGATGTCCCTCAAGTAAGCCAAGAAGGATAGCCAATTATCACCAAAGTACTATGGCCCTTATAAGGTGTTGCAAAGATTAGTACCATGGCATACAAATTGAGTCAGCTTCTATATCTTCACAATGAAAGTACACCTGCCCATGCGTTTCAGCTTTAAAGAAGGTTATAGGTGACAAGATCCCAGTTCAAACTATATTGCCAAAACTTTGACGAGGGAAGGAAAATCATATTGGAGTCCTAAGCCATCAACGACACAAGAATTCAATCGAGAATAGATCCATTTCGTAGTATCTCATTAAATGGAGGAAACCATCGGCCTAATATCTAATTTGGGAAGATGAGTCTTTATACTGAAGCATCCAGAAAGCGCCCAAGTGTTAGGGACAACACTTGTCTCAAGGGAGGGGCATTTTAAACCCCACATTACACTACCCCTTTAATTAGCATAGATTAGTAATGCTATTTTATTTATAACGGCTTTAGGGCCATTAGTTGTAATTTAGATTAGTAATGTTATTTTATGTCGACTTTTAGGCCATTATTTGTAATTATAATCTCCTGGGTCTCCTATATATTCAAGGAGACATTTTCATTTTGAATCATCTTGTACTTGAACATTTAAGTGGTAAAGGAGGTTGCCCCCTCGAAGAGGCTTATTATCTGAAATTATCTCTTTTTCAAGGCGTTGAGTACTTTTCCTGAGGTTTTTATATGCTATATTGATGTTTGGTTCTTAACATTGAATGTGAGATTCCTTCTCTTGAGCTCCTACCTAACATGACTGATCTCGAAGAACACCTTGTAAACTTACATAAACTCGATGAGAAATGTTGAGATGCCACCCTAGCCATCGAGGCAAATAAGTGACAAATTAAGGTCCAATATGATAAATTTGTCCATCCCAGACAGTACACTGAGGGTGACCTGGTCCTTCTTTACGACCAAGTTAAAGAACCATTGGGGGCAGGAAACTTCAATCCCATGTGGCATGGTCCTTATATCGTGAGAGGTATCCTAAAAAAAGGAGCCTATGATTTAGAGAATTATGAAGGGAACATGATGAAATAGCCCATAAATGGGCTCCATCTCAAAAAGTATTATGCTTGAGCCCTCCATCTCAAGCATGAGCTTTGTATATTGTTGTAATTTAGTGTATATATTTTTCTTTTTGTTCTTTTGTGTTGCCAATTTGCTTATTGAGTTTCCCCTTGGTTGGTAGATGTCAACAGAATCATTGATGTTCTTAGGATTCACAGACAATGCCAGTTTTCATACTTATAATATAACTTCCACTGCTTGGGTTATCTAATCACCTGAGGGACAATTGGTGTTTTCAGGAGGCGTTTGTCTGAAGCCATCTACGAACGATGTGGCTGAGTATAGTGTCATTATTGAGATATTATGTGATGCTATTTCACATGGTGTTCGATCTTTATATGTTTGCCTGGATTCCTATTTGGTTGTGTCTCAATTGAATGACATGTATCGGGTTAGGAATCCTACACTACTCTGACGATTCCTTTGGGTATGACTTTTGGAACAATATTTTAATTTCATTACTTATAATCATATCCCTAAAAGTTCTAATAAAGTATCCGATGCATACACTAATTACATTTTAGATTGGAATTTTTTTCATAACTAAGTAAAGGAAACATATATTCATATGTTTATACATTCATCCATTTCAAAATATATAGGTAAATCCAATGAACAAAAGTTTTTGTATTTCATTCATTAAGTTCAAAAAAATATGGTATCATAGTACAAAATTGGGATTTTAGCTTGAGGTTCCGGGTGCATATCATGTTATCACACTATAACATTCACGAGATGCCGAAATATTCTCACCCACACATGGGGTACACCAACAACCTACCTCTGCATAGCCTCAGGCAAGTCCTCGACCTGGATCATAGGTATCCTATGCATCAAATGTGCTAGGTTTTCCTGCATGTTCTGAAGAACTCGCTCTACTTCTTCACCAAACATCTCCTCCCCTTGACCCCTGCACCAATGCCGTAGGTATCCATCCACTCATCATTGACCTACATTGACATAAGAGGTTCAAATGTTAATATATGATTCCATACCCAAAATATTTGCATTTATGAAATCAAAAAACAAAAAAAATTAAATTTCATACCAATCTCCCCAAAGAAAGATCATGGTGGTAATGGCATGTAGCGATCCCCTCGGTAGTCAATCCCCTCATAGGGATAGTCATCGATGGAAATGATCTGTCGTCACCACCAGTGGAAAAACTCATCATTATAGGGGGTTGTCACCCTACCACCTCCTAGTCGCCTCATCACTTCGGTCCAGTGGGTCATGGCTGGATCACATAGACTGTGTGGAGGAAATTCTAGTCTAGGAATAAGGGCTGAAACCCTCTCAAGGAAAAATATACATAAGATAGATGTAAACCCACAGATTCTCATCCTTCCAAGTTTGCAGTCGGTAAGTTGGTTCTTCATGTTGGCCAATAACGAAGTGCTCCAATAATAAACTATGGGTCTCAAACACTCCATAAAATAAAACATAAGTGGAATCAACGCCTGATGTAATGAGGCTGATCCATATATCCATGTGAGCACCATAACAATAATCTTCGAAATCATGCTGTCAATATCCCTAATAGGGAGTTGACTCCATACTTTTTGTGTATCTGTGACACAATAGGTGGATATGTACTCTTCTATGGTCATCCCACCCCCAACGCCTTAGGGCTTGAGGTTTACCATCGTGCCTTGGTGAGATAAGCCTGTGATGAAATAAATGTCGTCCACCTCAATTCTCAATTGTTTCCCATCAAGATTGAAGGTCTCAGCCTCCGGATCCCAGTAATTTATCAAACTTTAAGGCACTTTATCTTGTCCCCTCATTCCCTTGATAGCCCAAAATTTATAAATCCCACATCTTTGTAATGCTCGTTGGGCCCTCATATCACCTTCCATTTCTACATTGAAATCCTCGTGTTCCCTCTCTCTCCATTCAATCACCATCCTGCAATGGAAATTTCAAATTTTGAGTCATATTTTATAAAAAACTCATGCACGAACTTGTTCGTGGGAAACAATTTAAGTAGTTGCGTATAGGGGTTGATATAAACGAGAAGGATTGGCTTTGCCCATGTACATTGGTTCGTGTACATGACTCGATAAAATGTAGCCTGCGTACACCAAGATTCCCATATTATGGCCTAAAAATCTTAAAACATATGCATGAAACAAAAATTTTGAACCATTGAAATGGAAGAGCAGGGAATGAATACTTACTTGGTCCAGACAGTTTTCGATTTCATTGATCGTATCTCCCAAAATCATCACTGGAATATCGTCGGTGAAATAAGCTCAAAATCACTATAGAGGTAAAAAACTCAAAATGACATAGTAAAACTCATTGTTTTTACTATTTCTAGAAATTTTTTACCCACTTTATATAGTTTTTGCCCTGTATTTCCTATTGTCGAAAACATATGGACTAATTAGGCAGTGTAAGACTTGGTTTGAAGCGGTTTTTTCAGGTTATGATGGATTTTCAGTGTTCCTTAGCCCATTCATGCCTCTGACAGGTATATATCGTCACTGACATATATGATAGGTTTTCACCTCGCTTTGAATTTTTTCATAATCTTATGACCACAATTCATATGCCCTAGTTATGAACCCATTTTTTAGCAACACAAAACCTCCTCGCTGTCACTAGAAGTGTATTTATTAAGTGGTAGAGACTTACCAAACATGGGTGCCCTAGTTAGAAACGTTTTTCCATTTGGTTCCCATGCAGAAGTTACTCCATAGGTCCGGGAGTCCTTTATAGTCTTGCCATGACATTGTGTTCAAGCCTCATGTCTTCTACTCAGTATTTTTCTAGATACTACATACGAGACTTCCGCCATTACATCCTATAGTCTCAATTAAGATCTTTTCAGACTCCTTAAAAATGAAAATATTGTCGGGTGAGATTGTTTTCTTTCACACTCGTTAAATGGATTTGAAAGGACGTTTATTCGGTACAATTTTACCCGTTTTTCGTATTGGATGGACTAA
The DNA here is from genome assembly GCA_010110895.2 of Picea sitchensis. NCBI lineage: Eukaryota > Viridiplantae > Streptophyta > Pinopsida > Pinales > Pinaceae > Picea > Picea sitchensis. The sequence goes on from SNQJ01S0020440.1 coordinate 68,813, forward strand.
TTACGAAAAATGAATACTCTAGTCAACATTGAATAGAAGAGTTCTCCTTGGTATTGTTTTACACTTTTTTGGGCTCAAAAGACTAAATTTACGAAAAATAACACTATTGGAAACCTACTTGCTAATGTTGAGTTGTAATTGCATTTCATTATCCTGCTTTCATTGTTGAACTTAATGCCAGGTCATGCTTTCTCGTGATAATACCATTACCCCAAAATTTCTCAGCATTCACCAAGCAGTTCCTTTCATATATCCTTTGCAACTTGACACCCATTACCCCTATAGGAAACATCCCCCCGAGTGTCCATATCTTGCATGTGCTCTTGTACATCGAGCATAGGTATGTTCCGCTACATAGAACTAGTTTGCTTGTTTGTGACACTCATTTCCTCTCTTGTATCATAGCATTTTTTTACCTCTTTTTCAAGCTTTAATAATATGAAAAATACCAAAAACAAAAATAAAAAAAAATAAGGGTGGGAAAAGAGTATTATATTCTATTGGAAGAAATAGTGTTTCCTTTGAACATAACACAAATTTTGAGTCCATTCATCAAAGGTTTGAGTTTAGTATGGTCTTAGGAAGCTGAACTTGTTACTAAGAGCTTACTCCTCTGATTGGTTATTCTTCCAATATTTATGGAGAGTTTGTTGATGCCTCATGTGTCACAAAATTTTATCAATGTTCAGTCTCGAGTCAATGTTGCCTGAGTTATCCATCCATCTCATGCTCCAGTTCAAAGGAAGTTTAAACTTGTGTAGGCCATTCCTCATAATTCTTAACTTTGCATGTCAACCATCACTTTACAAGTGAATCTCAAAATCACATGAAGTTGTTGTCCTAGTTTGCATCCTAGGCCTACTTTCATCATTGGTAGATGACCTTGAACCCATCAAATGACATCTCTTTATTGGTCATTAACTGAGTGGTTTCCCCTGTGTTTGACGACAAGAAATCTATTCACACATTGGGACTCATGCAATGTCTTGGATTCTATTATACCCTATTGGTGGTTTCCTCGCGCATGTCGACACTTGTCATTATTGGCTTCTATTCATAGGGTCTCTTTCATGTAATACTTGCATCTGATGCACACGAGAGATGCACATGGTCATTGGTTCATGCATATCCTGTTCATCTGAGTTCTTCCTAATCATCAAGTGTTGCCTTGTATCTCTCACTAGATGATGGATGATACTTTAATGCCCTCCTTTTAGTGGATCTCATTCCATCGAATTCATCTCATCTATTCTGGAATTAAGATCTAGAGTCATAAGAGTACCTAGATGCTTGCAATCATCAGTGGTAGGTTCTCTCGTCGCCGACAGTTGGGAATACATTAATGTATCCTACTCAATGGATTATTCAAGTGTTCGACCTCAACAACTTTATTCACACTTTTTGAATATACTCGATTCCTTGATGCCTACTTTCATCATAGGTGGGTTGTATCACATTTTTTAATGGTATATCTCAATGACCAGTAATCAAACGAAGTCTCATTGTGTTCGACTTCAACTAATTTATTCACACGATGCAGACTTGCACCATCAACGATTAATGTATAAGGCGTCATACTCATAGTAGAAACACCTCATACCTATTGCTATATTTCATCACACCAGTCCTATATGACTTCAATTACCATGGAGGATCATATTGTACTTCATTGTATCTAGATATCATCAATTGATTTTGAGACTGGACTCCAATGTGTTTTGTTCATGGTTATGAAAACCTATGACATATCTCTACTTTGTATTGCCTCTTCATGGACATGAACAATTATCATCTATATGTGCACATGGATATGTAGTGTACTTTAAATTGGCAGCCATGTGTACAAAGTCAATATGTATTGTAATATTCTGACGGGTGACTAGTTCCTCCGGCTGGGTCCTCACTACTCCAATTATGGGAATTGCAATGTATTTTGGCCATCGTAATTGCTCCTATGACCTCACACATTATGGGGCATATGTTATAGCAATTTTTTCCACACCCTATGCATCATGCTTTGGTGGCCTACCCTTTCCCTCTGCAAACTCATTTTCCTCATTATGCTCAGTCAAAAGTCAAAAATTCAAAATTTTGTACATATACACGGGCTAGAGTTATACAACTTCCCTATACGTAGGTTGCTCCATTACAACCCGTGTACACTAGGTTTTTTGATAAAAATTAAAAATGTTTCAAATTTTCCATGCCAAGTCACGAGATCCATGATCCTTGGCCTTTCATATACTAGAAACACTCTGATTCAACCCTTCAATTCCCTTTGAAGGCTATAAATTGAGCCATATACAAGCCTTGAAGGAGGAGAAAAAGTTGAGAGCAAGTACACTCTGGAGAAATTTTTCCTCATATTACATCCTTGAGTATGCATCCCTTAGTCCTTTAAGTTTGAACTCTCCTTATGTTCAACCCCCAAGCTCTCCCTATCCTATGAAGGAGGAACCCAATTACTCCTAGAACTTGTGATCTTGCCTTGTGGAGGATTGAAGTGGTGAAGGCCCAGGTGGAGGGAATTAGTTTCTCGGTTTCAATGAGTTGCTGATACATGAGGTTGTCACCTATGTATTCCTGCTGATTATATTAATAGAAATACTCTTTTCTCGTCCAATTATATGTTGCAAATTTTTATATTATTTTCCATGGTTAAATTTGCTATACATGTGAATGGATTATGCTAGTTTATATGCTAAAATTTCATATGTTTTCCATATGGTTGTGGATCTTGGATGTAGAGGACAAGTTGTAGGTATCGGGCATTGGATTGTGAGCTCAATGGTGGTCTCCTACGAACATCTAGAAGATGTAGGATTCTATCCTTTCTTTTGTTGGCATTTCCATTTATCTAACATACTTGAGATTTGAGTTGATTTATTGGTGTCTTTCGATCTGTTGTGGTCCTAACCATATATATTTATTCCTCGTAACAGTTTACCCATCCTAATGAATATGGGATAGGATGATCATAAGCCTACAATCCAAGCTTGTTAACGAGATCCTCTTCTATGAGATTAGCCTATGAACCATAGTCGAACAAAGAAACTATCTTTGTCTTCTAGACCCGAATCTTGATGTGGAAGAGCTTGGTCATCTCCTCTTCTTGGTGATCAAGGATACTTAGATTCACCTCCTTCTGCATAATGGTGTAGACAATATTTTCATCCACATCCAAGCTACTTTCAACTTGATTGATTGAATCTATGGCTAGAAGGTTCTTTTTCTTTCTATCCTTCTTGCGGTTCTTTGGGTTCAGATCTGGATGTAGTTTCCAATATTTTTCCTCATTGGGACCATTAATGTCGCAATGATTACAATGGTCACTAGGATATTTGCACTGATGTGTAGTGGCTGTTGTCTTCTTATCTTTTTCCCTTTCCACTTCTTATTCCTCTCCTTAGAAGCTTCTTGGTGTTGTTTCTTCTTAGAACCACTTGGTTGCTCATTCTTTTGGCCTATGTTTTTCAGATACTGTGCTTGTACACCACCTCTCCATTATTTGTGGCTTGAAGATAATCATTTGATTTCGTAGATGACTGTGTAAACTCCCCAAATACTTGAGGGGTACATCTGGTTTCTTGGGAGAGATGCCCAACATGATATCCATTTTCATGAACTCAATGGTGTACTCTTGTACACTCTTCCCCTACCTAAAGTAGTGCCACCAGATCCATTGGTCCTCTACATACTTGATAGGGTAGAATTGGGACTCGATGAGGGTTTTCAAATCCTCCCACTTAGTTACTAGTGGATCACCCTCCAACCTAAGTGTCTCTGTGTGACTTTACAACCATGTTAGGTCACAACCCTCTAACTTCAATCTAGCAAATGAAATATTTTTCTCTTCATCTATGTGGTGAACGCTAAAATAAACTTCTAGTTTCTACAACCAATGATTTTGTTTTAATGCGTCAATCTCACCTTGGTATGGATTTATGTCCACTTTCACTTGCATTTTTAATAGGTGATCTAGGAGGATATGGAACGCTAAAAAATATGATCTTCTCAAATGCTAAATAAAGTGATTTCATTGTATAGAGCTCAATGAGAGCTTTCCAACAGCGTGCGAATCGCCTCAAACAAAAGTCATAAGAGGAAGTTATGACCATATTGAAGTTTTAAAGAAAATGAAAAAATAGGGATGCCACGTGGCAGGATCATAGGATAACACATGGCCATCCATACATCTAATAAGGTAACATCATGATGACATTAGAAAGCTGACGTGGTAGCACGAGAGGTTGCCACATGTTACCTAGATTTGGCACATATGGTGCCCACTTGGACCAGTTGGATGCTGCCACATGTCATCCATAGGGATGATGTGGAAACCTAGTCAGTGGACACATCAACATCCGTATGCACAATTGGCACTGATGTGGCATCAACATGATCCAATTAGCACCACTGAAAGGGTGACATGTGGTAGGTCATATAGTGACATGGAAGACAAATTGCAGGTACATTAAGGTTCACATGGCAGACAAGTTGTAGGTACATTCAGGATGACGTGGTAGGTGATGTGGTGACCATATGATGACTAGGTATCTCATTTAGCATGTTCATACACTAGGTGGTGACAGAGGCCAATGAGGGGTTGCCACGTGGACCAACGAGGTGGTGCCATGTGGAACCTTCGAGAAGGCCAACATGGCCTTATCCAAAAAATTAGTTGGGCTCTACGGGATTTGAACCCAAGACCTTCGTAGGTATATGCCAAAGAATATTCTAACTCCTTAATTATATGCTCCCACCAATGTGCCAATAGTTGGGTTTGTTATAACAAATAAATGAATATTTATTTAACTTGTAACAAATGGAGCCCAGGTATATAGGGGGTCGGGTGGCTGACCTAAACCTAAAACTGGAACACAATACAATATGGAAATGCATGCTACTTTGTAAAGGAGTTCATCCCAACTGTATATTTTCCTCGTTTTGCGTGCAAGAGGTGTTCCTATTTTAGATTGCCTCGTTTTGCGTGCCATATAGTTCTTTGAGAAAATTATAGAGTGTTTATACTTATTTTTCTCAGAATTATGAGAGGAATTTGATGGTGATGTTAGTTCTATGCTAAAGTGTTGTGTATGAAAGTATTGATTCCATTTTTCGTGTATGAGAGACATAGCCTCGTTTTGTGTGCAAAAGGGGGTCTTTGGGCACATGTTTAGAAAATAGTCGAGTTTATACTCATTCTTCTCAGAATTTTGAGAGGAATTTAGTGATAACCTATATTTCTAGGTTTGAGCAACATAATTGAAGGGTGTCTTCAAATTTTCCATTGTAAGTCATCATTGTATCAAGCATTTGTGATCCGAATTTATGTAGGAACACAATGAAATACAGAAATACACATAAACACAGAGATGCAGCGAAAATAAGACTTCATTTCATTAATAACAAATGACTGAAATATGCTTACAGACAGAATGGAAATAAACTAGCTAGGGCGCTGGTAG
>SNQJ01S0020440.1:74330-88994 GCA_010110895.2 Picea sitchensis
AACACAGAGATGCAGCGAAAATAAGACTTCATTTCATTAATAACAAATGACTGAAATATGCTTACATACAGAATGGAAATAAACTAGCTAGGGCGCTGGTAGCTTATCTCTGAGAAGAGATGTGGCCGCTACTCACATCCGTGAGAAGATGATTACAATGAGGCTCTGAATGCCCTTTTACAATAAATGAGAATGCCAAAATTCCTAGACATCCAAAAACCTAACCCTGGGAGATGAAGCGCCAAAAGTCATGTGGGCCCCGTTTGGGTAAGTTGGTGCATCAACTTCCCGGGGTCGTAACTTTTGCATACGATCTCCCTTTTAGGCGTATGATAGCTTGTTGGAAAGATCTATCCGAGGCCTACAATGCTCAAGATAAAATAGCAACATTAGATGCTATTTTGCGACAACAACATACCCAAAAAAACATCGTTTAGGGCCTCAAAATGGCCCCAGAAGTTCAGGACCTGAAAAAACTGCTAAAAATAGTAAACTGTGCGAAAACTGAAACACTGAAAGAAGCAATGGTGGGGGTCCAAGTGGAATAGGTGGGTGGCCACCAATATCCACCTGGATCAATTTGAGCATTAATAAAGTGGTCTCACTATTTGGAAGCAGTCTTGAGGATGTAGCCAAAGATGGGTGAACTCTATTATCAAACTGTGTAATGAGCCTTGTTATTTGCTATCTCTATTTCTCTCTATTTTAGCACTCATTATTTTTGCAAGGTATTATCAATTAATGATGTTTATGGATAACTAAGCATTTTCACATGATGGATAACTAAGACGATCTTAATTTCCTGAATCTGGTATGATGTTTAGTGTCTGCTTAAGAACTAATTGACATCTAATAATTTTTGGATCATGTGGTATCAGTGCTGGTTTGATGTTTATTTGCAAGTGAATGCTTACAAGGTCCAAACTCAATCTTGGTAAATGATTTTTTGAAGAGTACATTCCTGAGATTGGTTTGAGGCATGCATTTCAAAAGAAAGAAATGGCTTCAATGAAAGACATGAATTATTCTAATCCAAATCCTTCTGGTATTGAAGAGGCATTTTGTTTTCCGTGTTCATGACAATGAAGGTCACGGCGAAAGAAGTGTATGGAGATTGAAAGAAGACCACGTGAACTAATGGTAAAATTAAAGGAAATCCACATAAATTCGAGAAGCAATCAAAGGGAAAAGAAGAAGAGAAGCCTAGATGTTCTCATTGCAAGAAGAAAATACATGAGGAGGAAACATGTTGGAAGTTACATCTAGAGAGGCTACTGAAGATGTTCAAGGACAAGGGTAAAAACAAGACCACAACCATAGTTCAAGATCTTGGATTAGATTATGAGGATGAAACTAAGGTTACAACTATGGGCATCGAAGGTAAATATTATGTTACTAGTGCCAGTTCATGTGCTTCTTCTGCAAAGTCTAAATTAATCACTGGTGGAAGGAAAATAAATGACCTGTTTCATTTACGAGTTATCTCAAAGCACACTAAGATTGGTACACTTGTTGATAGTGGATCACAAGTAAATCTTATTTCAGAGCAAATCGTTTAGAATTTGGGATTGGAAACTAGGCCTCATCCGAGACTATATCCTTTGGGTTGGATTTGTGATAATGCTAAGATACAGGTAACTAAGAAATGCAAGTTACAATTTGCGATCACAACCAGTTTCATTGATGAGGTAGATTTAGATGTGGTTCCACTTGACATTTGCAGGATGGTTTTGGGAAGTCCATATTTGTATGACATGAAGGCCATTTTCTACAAGGAACATAACAAGTATCATATTTTCAAGGATGACATTGAGTTCATTATGAGAGCTCATCAAATGAAGACGAATTTGACAGTTGGGCACATAAAAATGCTAGTTAATGCTAGTATCCATGATTCATATTTACAATATCTAGTTGAAAGTAAAACATGTCCTTTGGTTGATGTTGTTCCAATTAAGAAGGGAAAATATGTTGATGGTTCATTGTCTTTCACATCTGTATATTCAGTTTTCTTGTTCAGTTTATTACTAATTGGTGGAGTATGTTTAGTAGCTCCAACAATGAATAACGGAGTTTGTGAATGTAAGGGAATGGTTAACTTGGTCAACAATGTGGTTTCAATATTCATTATTGTTGTGATGAGTCAGGTGCTCATTATGGAAACAAGAAGGACATATGATACTGGAGAAGTGAGGCATAAGTATCCTCACTTCATTTTTGAATAATCCGTACTTTTGGAGGTCCAAAAGTTCTTTAGTGGGGAGGTGTGATCCAAGAGGATCCAAAATTCTAAAAATAATTGATCTTCTCAAATGATAAATGAAGTGAATTCATTGCGTAGAGCTCGACGAGATATTTCCAATGGTGAGTGAACCACCTCAAACAGACGTCATATGAACAATTTATGGTAGTTTGAAGTTTTCAAGAAAATGACAAAATGGTGATGCCACGTGGCATGCCCACAGGCAGACACATGGCTATTTGTACTGATGACAAGGTGACATCGTGATGATGTCAACAAGATGATGTGGAAACATAAGAATTTTCCACGTGTCACCCATATTTGTCCATTTGGTGCCTAGTTGGACCATTTGGATGTTGCCACGTGTCATATGTAGGGATGACATGGAATCTTGGTCAACGAACACCTCAACATCAATACACATAGTTGGCAGTGATGTGGCATCCTACGATCCATGCGGCACCACTGAAAGGGTGACACATGGCAATTCGTACAATGATGTGGTAGATAGGTGGAAGGTATAGTCAGGGTGATGTGGTGTGATGTGGCAGGTGATATGGAAACTATACAATGACCAAGAAGATTAGTTAGTAGGTTCATATGCTAGGTGGTGACAAGGGCCAATGAGGGGTTTCCACGTGGACCAACCAAGTGGTGCCATGTGGCACCTTCGAGAAGGCCAATATGGCCTTATCTAAAWTTTTTTTTGGGCTYRGCAGAATTTAAACCCTAGACCTCCACGAGTATATAGAAAATAATATTCTAATGCCTTAATTATATTCTCCTATCAATGCACCAACAGTTGGGTTTGTTATAACAAATAAACGAATATTTATTTAACTTATAACAAATGTAGCCTAGGTATATAGGGGGTCGAGTGGCTGACCTAGCTCTATATAAACCTAGCACCATACCATAATATGACATGGAAATGCATGCCATTTTGTAGAGGAGTTCATGCCAAGTGTATATTTTCCTCGTTTTGCATGCTATAGAGTTCTTTGAGAAAAATATAGAGTGTTTATACTCATTTTTCTTAGAATTTCGAGAGGAATCTTATGGTGATTTTAGTTATGTTCTAAAATGTTGTGTATGGAATTCTTAGTTCCATTTTCCGTGTATGAGAGCCATAGTCTCATTTTGCATGCAAAAGGGGGTCTTTGGGCACCTGTTCAGAACATAGTCGAGTTTATACTCATTCTTCTCATAATTTCAAGAGGAATTCAGTGGTAACCTATGTTTCTGGGTTTGAGCAGCAAAATTAAAGGGTGTATTCAAATTTACCATTGTAGGTCATCATTGTATCAAGCATTTGAGCATTAATAGAGTAGTCTCACTGTTTGGAAGTAGACCCGAAGACATAGCCCAAGATGGGTGAACTCCATTATCAAATTGTGTAATGAGCCTTGTTATTTGTTGTCTCTATTTCTCTCTATTTTGGCACTCATTATTTATGCAAGTTATTATCAATTAATGATGTTTATGGATAAATAAGTGTTTTCACATGATAATTTTCAAATAGTCAAGACAATCTTAATTTCTCGAATCTAGTTGGATGTTTAGTATCTTCTTAAGAACTAACTGAAATCTAAGGACTTTCGGATCGATAGGGATTTTGAAGGTTTAACGACACTCAAACTCGATTTCTATTTCTCAGGTTCTTTTTTCGACTCCTTTCCTAGGTCTTCTTGATCTCCCGATTTCCCCTCTGATCTGATCTCTGAGTTAAAGTCTTCATCATCTCCAAATGGTCCAAGCTTACTTGCTAGAGCCACCATGAGGAGGTTCATATTGTGATTGATATCAATGAACTACACTTCCAACCTCTCAAACATATCTTCTGCTGGATGTCGAGGGTTTTTATGAACAAACTCATTTGTCATGGCTAGGGTTTCTACGACTTCTCTTTAAGACGATTCTTAGATCCCGCAACTTCCCACAAATACCCAAAATAAAACCTACTCTGATACCAATATGATTCGTAAATTGTCATGTATATTCCATTGGAATAGTTCATCACAATATATCCAAGAAATAAAAATTAAATCTACACTATGAAGGTTATATTCCTTTAGATTCCAAAATATTTAGTTACTGATTTTCTGCTTATGCATGGAATAGATAAAATGCAAAAAATAGAGAATAATAAAATACAATCACATAACATCCACAAAATAACATAAATATTTTCTCTAAGATACCCTTATGGGAGAAAACCCAACTAGAAGGTGAGGTTTCTCTACTCTCTTTTCTCTAGTATGGAATATGATGCAAGTATAAAGGAGAAGGAACTCTCTATGGAGTCACCTAAGACCTGTGGCTTATTATGATGCTAAAAAAAATTAACCCCCTCTATTATTCTCTCCAATTTCCCACTCCCAGTTGATTTTTTTTCTATGGAACAAAATACATTAACATAGAATGAAACCCATTCTCCTCCTAGTGGCCTAGTATTTAACATAGCCGAATAGTCATATAGGGGTAGTTTTTGACTTCCTCAACCCTCAATTGTGATAATTTTTTAGAACTTCTAGAATTTTATTAGAAAATCCACTACGTGGATATCCCCACATGTCTATGTAATGGAGGCTGACGTGGCATCCACCCACACCATGTTGATCAATACGATAGGTCCACTTGTAGGAGGAGTAACTTTCACATAGGGACTCTGATTGAGGTCATTCTTGCATCGTTGGAAAGGTACCAATGAGTATAATTTAGAATGTTCCTTCCTAGAAAGGTTTTTAACAAAAAAATGTTGTTTTATGCTTCAAAATGGATTCAAAACATTTCAGACGGTTTTTTGGACCCAAATTTCCAAATTTGGACCAACCGTCGAAATGGCCCTGCAAGATGATCCCTCCAAATTTTCCACCCAAAAAGTACTAAGATAGATGAAAAATAATACAATTATCCAATCTAGATAAAACTTAGAGATTATATTATAATACCCTATAACGTCTACCAACTTAACTGAGGAACATTACTTGTAGAAAAAAACCCATAATTCAAAAAATTATTCTGCTAATTAATTCTTGTAGCTTGTTGACTACAAACTAATACACACATTTAACTAGATTTTGATACCCATAATTAAATGCATCTACAATATTCTAAATGAACATGAATGAAGCCAATTAATCATCTATTATAGCACAAAAAACCATACTCATACACATGATAAAATGCACAACCATAAAACTCATAAGGTAACTCAGAAAATAGATAAACACTTATCTTTTTTAAAATATTTGTGCAACTAGCTTCTTGGGAAGGAAGTTCCACCTAACCATAGACTTGATGTTTCAAATATCAATAGTAAGCCACCCCTGAACTGGGGCTAGGAATCCACAAGAGAAGAGTGCCTCGTATAGTCCACTCACAACTCAAAATCTCTCAACCCACTCATATTCGCCTACAATTATCCCAAATTTACTCTATCTCTCTTCCTCTTGACCTACCCAACCTAAGGAATGTAATCCTTCACTGATCTCAGTCCCTTCGGGATCCCATTCGTTTATTAGGGCCTCTCTAGAATAGGTAATCGAGAATATTTCTACTGGAAACTCAAGGGAACTCATTGCCAAGAAATCTTCCAGCAAACAACAACAACAATTGTTGTTCTAGTGCAACTCCCACATGAGTTCACTCTTCAAGCATGACAACATGGCTCTTCAATATTTAGCTCCAGAATGCTCCAAAAATGCTCCAACATGCTCCAAAAATGCTCCAACATGCTCTAGAACTCACCCAACCTTTTTGTTCTATGTCTAGTGCTCTTTTTCCTTTCTCTCTACTTGTCGTTCATGCAAAACTGAATGTGAAAAAATGCCTATTCTCCCCCATACAATTTTCCTCTATTTTCCCAAGACAATTGACTTCTCACTCTACCAAATTTTGATTGTACTACACCCCCATGCTTCTAATAACTATGGATGTGACTTCTACATGCACCCCTTGACATGTATTCAATGATTGGATTGTCATACACTCAACCATAAAATATAAGGTTGTCCAAATGATAATAAAATTCATAAATCAGGGTTTGAATTAATACCCATGATAAATTTCCTCCTTGGACCCCTCTTAGACACTCCTCTCTCTTCTGGATAAATTATCCCCCATCTTTGTCCATATTCCCAACAATTGATATCATATTATATTTATTAAAATTAACAATTATAATACACATATTACATCGCTTGGCCATAGCCATATTCATATCTACATTATACATTAATTAAAATGGGGATGTTACATACCATAATAGTAGAAGTTGAATCTAATTTGATTTCTATCTTAGAGTGCAAGTTAGTTGTTGAAAGGGCTCATCCTTTAAGTTTGGTTGAAAGTCAAATTTCCATGGTAGGGTAAATAATGATTTTTTCATCGTGCATAGAAGGATCTATGAGTAGTTTCCAGTTCCAATTTTGTCTAAGTCTGCCTTTACTTGAAATTGATTTATTTTTTTGAAGGTATAGGGAAAGATGTTGGATTCATCTAGTGAATCGTCATTTGTTGAGTACACAATGCACCCTAAAATTTTATATTTTTTGGTACCACTTTTTGAATTGATTTCATAAGTAATTTTAATTGTTTTTTATTTGGCTACTTTTATACATTTGATGTAGTTCAATAGACATATTTAATCTTGAGAAAACCAAAATTTTCCTAAGTCCCAAAAAAACAATTAAAAAAAATAAATTAAAATTCTTGTATTGAACCAATATGAACGAAATTCAAAGGAAACGATTGAAATGTTTTAGAAGTTCGCTGATACAAAGTTCATTTGAGTGCCAATAAAAATATTTTTGGAAGTGTTGAAAGAGAGGTAAGTGTTAAATTTCTTCGATACAAAGAATATGTGCGCCAAGAGAAAATGTGAAAGTGTTGATGAAAAGCTGGAAATTTTTTATGAATGTTGATGGGAATTTTTTAGTGATCTGATGGAAAAATTTAATTGGGCACCAAATTTATTTTTGAAAAAGAAGATGAAAGGTATTTTTGTGCATCGAAGGAAAGTTGTGTCCGTGTGTTGAGGAGGGAAAATTATTGCAAAGAACCAATGAGAAATAGATTATTTCACATGTCAAGAAGAAAATTTGGATGCACTAATAGAAAGTTTTCTTTAGCCTGCCAATACAAAGATTTTTTTTGAACTTGTTGATGGGAGAACTTTAGAGTCTGCCGATACATTTGGAGAAAACAAATAAACATTTTGACATAACAACTGTTATTTGTTTTCTCCACTTAGTAGTTATTGACCAAATTTCCAAAGTTTTGTAAAGGTATAAATGTGTCAAAAGAGCTTTTCGTTACACTTGCAATTTTTCACTTGTCCTTAGGTGTTTTTCTATGCACGATTTTCAAGGTTTTACTATATCGCTCATTCATTCCAACTTTGGTATCGTTGTATTGAGAAATTTGTGAGTGTGAAGTTTTGGAGCAACCACAAAAAGGTAATTAAAACTTTTTGAGTGACCACCAAAGGAGCAAATCTATTTTCCATTATCTCATTGATTTGCTAGCTAGGATGTCCAATCGAATTTTAATTTTCAAATATTTGGTAAATCCAATCGGGTTAGAGATGGATTTTGTCATCATACTGCCAAGATTTGGCCCATTGATTATGAAATTTAAACTCATCGACCAAATTACCCATTGTAAGTTTAAATTCAAGCTGAGCTCTGTGAGGTTTGTTAGTTTCTATTTGATTTTGTTGTCTACAAGAGGTTTAGTAGGTGAAGTGAGCATATTGTTGTTAGTGTGAGCGACTCTGTGAAGTAGTTTTGTTGTGTAAGTTGCATTTCTATGTTTGGAATAAATCTGTGGGTTAATGTGAGGTGTGTGTCAATTTCCTTGATTCAATTCCTCAATCATTTCACACACCAGGTAAGTTTACTTAGCTTGAATGTTGAAATTGTTTTATGCATTTCAGATTATAAATTGGGACCAGACAAATTTTTTAACAATTATACTTCTATGATGTTGACTGTTAATTAGTAATCCTTGTCATATTTTTGTTATTTGAAAGAATTTCCATTCCTTTTTATTTTTATTTTTATTTTTTTTTAACATTTTGAGAAATTGTTAATGACTAAAATGATTGGATAAGGAAATGATTAATCACATATATGATTGTCTTATTTATTCTTGTATGAAATAATTTTTGGAACAGTAAATATGGCACCAAGGAGGCCCCTATGAGACCTCCTACCAAGTCTCCTAATATTAAAAATAAGGAAATAGGGGAGGTTTTGAAAAATAAGCTTGTAGAAATTGAAGACATATTAGAAGAATATGTTCCTATAATTCAATTCACCATACCTGAGGAGAATTTACCATGACCTATATTCAAGGACATTGAATCAATCACCATAACTCCAGTTGTTCTCCTAGGATGGAACCGTTTCTACTTGAAATTAGGGAAAGAGGAATGCCTAGAGGTAGTACCTCATATTGACCCCATGGTTAGAGAAATCGAGGACAAAGTTTTTATGAATATAAGAAAATCACATCTTCATTTTGTTGGAGAAAGAGAAACTAATTTTACCTGCTAAGAAGCTATTGAGTGGATCATAAACCACATCGATTTACCTTCATTTTACATGTCTTCTTATTTATTGGATGCCATATGTGACACAAGTGTATTTTCATGTCTTAATCTCAACTAGCATGTTTCAAAGGCACATGTTCATGTTTATTTCCGTATTCTATGCGATAACAAGTACAAAAGATCTTATTCAACAATTTGTGACTTTTTCTTGGAAATATTATATTACATTATTTTTTGTAGAGACTTCCCTAGTCTAATTGATGATGTTAAGAATCTTATAAGTTATACTGGAAATTAAGTGGATTTAACTTATAAAAGGATTTATGGTGTAACTACAACACCTCATATTTTTCCAAAGTATATTCCTAATAGGATTGTAATAGGTGAAACAAAATATTAGAAAATTGTCCAAGGGTTTAATGCTTCATTATTGAAGGAAGAAAAGAAAAATATTTTCATCTCGTATGGTTTTAGGCTAGGCCACTGTTTCATCAAGTATCCAAAGCATGTGAGGTGGGAAGTAGATAGTCATCTAGAATATAGGTTTCTGCTTGGAAAATTTAGAATAAATGATCCTAAAGGCTTAGTTCTAAAACATGTTGATCGAGTATCATTATTGTGGCCATATGGTTATGAGAAATGGGAGGATGAAGCATTTTTTGAGGATGATCATGATTGGAATGATGTTTTTGAGAGAAACACAAATCCTCATATGACAGTTTTTAAGACTTTGTCCATTGATGAACACATGTTGGAGATAAATAGAGGATTAACCATTGAGAGAGCCGAAAGATAAGCTGAAGAAGCCAAAATTATGAAAGAAATCAAATTAAATGAAGAGGCTAAGCAAAAGGATATTCAAGATGAACAATCTAGGCTAAAAAAGGAACAAGAAATCCAAATGAAAATAGAGTAGGAGTTGAGAAGGAAAAAATAAGAAGAATTTGGTCAAGAGAAATTGGAAGTAAGGACGAGGGCTACTCAAGAAAAACAAAGAAAGAAATATTTAGAGGTAGCTTAGGAAAAAATAAGGCAAGAATAAGAATAACAATGTCAGAATGTTGAGGAACAAAAAATACTTGTTGAAGAGAAGGCTATTGGAGGAGAAGATAAAATAGGCAGAGACAAGGAAAATTCACGAAGAAAAGTTGTTGCAATAGGCAGTTTCAAAGAAATAGGGTGATGAGGGGAGTACGATAGAGCAAAAATCCGATCAACAACATGATCATTAGTCCACAATTTTACCAAAGGAAGTGATTGATCTAACTAAGAATGATGAATATGCCTCTAAATCACATGATAAAGATAAGGAAGGTGCTTCTAAATCAAGTGATAAGTTTGATGAAATTGATCCTAAATAAACTGATCAAACTTGGAATACTAAAGAGATGTAAGAAATTGGACAATTGTTGGACTTTTGGGCTGACCCAGGTTCTACCTTAGTTCTCCAATGAAACCCTAATCACCATCGGCCCTTCTGGTAAACCAGAAGTCTACACCGCACACAGAGTGCACAACACAGTCTCACCCGAGATGGTTTATGGGGGACTGCGAGAAGTAGATGTATGCAACCATAGAGGGGATTGGGGGATGTTCTTTACTTATTACTTCATATTTATACTTAACCATGCATTCTATTCTACCATTCATTAGATCCATTCATTCATTCATTCATTTTCATATTTAATCTAGTGTGCACTATAAATAAATCATCCATTCATCTATCTAACCATTCAATAATAACTGCAGAATCAATAACACATCAACACACATTGCACACATGGTTTTACCACGGTTCACTGCCCCTGGGGCTACATCCACACATATCTTATGCTTCTTTATTATTATTCATCAAAAAATGTTGCATGCATTACTTCAGAGTAGTGAGTAGTGAGGAATATTAGGATCGCACCAAGATCCATAGCTTGCAACCTGAACCTTAACTACTTCGACCTCATCCGAGATTTAAAACTCTCAAAATAGACTTCCAATCCCCAAAACTCCAAAATAGGTTCTCCAAAACAGACTTGTTGCACTAACTCTCCAACAAATCGATCTTAGATAATTCTCCCCTCTTCTAATATACCTCATAACCCTTATTTACATTACAAAAATGGGTTATAAACCCTTACAGTTCATCCCAAAACCCTAACCCTAACTAGGCTAGGTTTGTCCACATTTGCATCGGATTTCCACAAATCTTGTCGCACGTGATGCTTTTCCTCAAAATATGGCGCATTGTTCTGTCTCGCTTGCTACACTGTTATACAAACATGCCTTCTCCAATAGGCCCCCAACACTAACACGCGGCTCATCCCGAGCCACTTAGCCTCAATGCACATTTTGTAGCGCTATCTCCAGCGCATGAAACTTCTTTTCTAATTATGTCACTTTCTCTTTGGCCTCTGCACTCTTCCTTGCTAGTGTCTCCAAACCCTGCGCTGTTATGTGCTCTTCCAACACTTCTCTGCTTTCTGTGAGCGCCTGTTCCCATTTTCCCTTTTCTTTTTGGAGCTCGTCTATCATCCCTTCTGCTTGCTGTTGAAATGACTCCAACTGAGCCTGCCTTGCTTGTTTCTTCTCCTGCACAGTCTTTATTTCTACCCGCAAGTTCTTCTGTTCATGCACTGCCTTCATTCTAAGGGAGATGTCCATGGTTTTCTATCTTTTCTTAAAGTATTGAACTTCCACATTCAATTTTTCCTCCCTCTGCTCCAAATATTGTATCTTTTCATCCTCTTCGAGGCTTGTCCAAATTTGTGCAGTCCTATTATATAGTTCTACCACTTCTTTACCCTCCCGCGCTATACTCTCTACGTGCGTAGTAGCCTCTTTCTCCCTCTACTCTCGCACTTCTGGAGGTGTACTCAGATTTGACCTCTTTATTAACTCTTCTATTTCTTGCTTGTATCTCTTCATGGTCTGCACAATTTGTTGTAGCTTCACTTATGTTGTAGCCTCTCGTTCCTGCACGCAATTGGGTATACTCCTGTATACCTCTGTGAGATTCTTCTATAAATTGTCTGTGTGTTGTTTCTCTTTCTCCTTTTCTAGCATGATTTGTTCACATGTCACTTGTAGAATCTCCTTCACCTCATGGCCAATTGCTAGATTGGTGGCATTCTCCCTAGCTTTGGACTGAACTTCCTACATTATACTTGCTTGTAGTCCATATAACGCTTTTGTGGGTATTTTCACAAGGACCAACTCCATATGATCCACATCCTTTACTGGTATCTGCGTTGTATGTTTATCCATATCCAACATGTCTTGTGTGACTCTGAATCTATCACTGCTCACTACTACTGTCTTCACAATCTCTTCCTACTCCTTCTGCACTGATGTTTCTTGTTCTTTCTCTGTCTGTAGCGCTGCTGGGTGATGCGCTGTATTGATTTGTAGCCTCTGCAAGATGTCGCGTACCTCTACCATTTTTTCCATGTTTTCCTCCCTTTGCGCCTCTGCTGCGTGGACTACATCCTCTCCTATGTCTTGGAATTTTTCTGCTACCAACACAACATCGTCCTCTATAATAGTGATAATTGGAGGATTTTTATGATAGTTCATCTTTTTCCTTATTTTTGCCTCTTGTGTTCCCATTCTCTTCTTAGTTGGGGTTGAGGTCTGCACCTTAGTTTTCATCTTTGTTGTTTCCCCATATTTGATTTCCTGTGGGTGAGAACTATCCTTCTTGCTATCTCCTTTAACTTTTGTCCTTGATATTGTTTCTTTCTTTTTGGGATTTTGCTGGCCGCGCTACTTCCTGAAGCTTGGTCATGCTCTGCAACATTCCTAGTATTTTAAGATAGACTTCTTGTCTTTTTGGATGTTCTTGCCTCTTCTGGCTCCTTAGGTTTGGTTCCTTTCTTTTGTGGTGCTGTCACCTTCCACTACGCGGGCCAGTCTTTTACAATCGAGTCTACCTCTTCCCTTGATGTGCAATATCTCATTTCTAGGAACTTCCTCTTTGGGTCCCTTGTGTCTTGGATCCATATAATGTCTGGAAGCTTTGAAATTTTCAATGCCTTCATTCTCTTGCACCACTTCCACTGGGATCTGCCAGACATTTGTTTTCTTTTGTTGCATATCCTCCAAGAACATGGAGAATACCACATTGTTAGCCTACTGGTTCTTGGGGTCCTTTTCCTGCCACAATGTTTCATAGCGCGTTGCGTAACATTTTCCCTTCCTGTCTAAAAAATATGAAAACTTGGGCTCCTTCCCACCCACCAATGCTATCAGGATTAACAACCAGGAATAATGGAATTTCGTTCCATTATCCTATGCATCTAGAAAATCTACCAAAAAATGATTTAACATGTATGATGCCCAACTGAATACGACGCCCTTTGCGCACTGCACAACTATTTATATCACTCATGCTGAGGCTTCTTCCTTTTTGCACTTTCTCAACAGTTTGTAGGCCATCAATTTTGTAGCAAACCTTGTTGCGTGAAAGTCAATGTCTTTGATGATGAGTCCTCGGGTTCCCCTGTTTGTCCCAAACTGTGTTTTCACTTCCTCTGCAATGTCTTTATCCCTGGATTTATTGGCCAGGTAGTCCTCAGGATTTACCCCACTGGTAGGCAATCCTGTTATCTTTGCTATGAGATCCACGTCTATGGGAATTGGCCTATCCATCCACAGGATACCTCCATGTACCCTGGACAAAAACATATTTCACACATAATCCCAAATTTTTACTGCGCCCAAAATGCAGTATGTCCAATAGATTCATCACGCTCTAATTATAAAGATTCGTAACTCACTTTGCGGGCTCCATAATAGATTTCCCTAGGGGTCCTACCTCCCCCCTGTCCTCCAAGTATTCTTCCTACGTGAAGTCTGGGAACTTCGTTGTGTCAATTATGTCATGGTTCGTATACTTTAGCTTTGGAACCTTCCCTAACATGTCTTCCACTACGACTACAATGTGAGGAAGATGGGGTAGTTTAATTTCCCCTGCACTTAGTGCTTTCCTCTTTTGACCCGCTGCTAGGTTTTACTCTATGGATTCGTCCTCAGATTATTCTTCTTTCTCTCCCTCCATTTCCTATTGGCTTGTGATGTCTTCCACCAAGACTTCATCTACAGTGGATTTCTACTTCTTTTTGTCCTTTTCCTTTGTTGCTGCAGGGTTTTCAAAACTATTGTTCATGTTGCCATTAGGGTTTTGTGCACTTGAACCCGCTTTCACTTGTTCCGCCGTTGATAGTTCTTCCTCTACTCTGGTGGGGCTGATTTATTTAGTCTCAGATTTTGTTACGTCCTCCAGCTCCACAAAATGTTCTGGCTCTTCGATTCATTCCTTCTTCCTACCAGACTGTCGGGTTACTCACACAAATCAGTTGGGAGACCAACTTTCAGGGGTGCCATATAGTTAATCTCGCACACGATTGACCGATTCCTCCTCTTGTTCACTCATCCTTTTCTCGCACTCTCAAGTTCTCAATTGGTCAAACTTCACTAATTGTCTAACTTGCATGTTCTTTTCCCTTTTTATAAACCCGATCATTAATGTTCTGTCTTATTTTTCACTTTTTCTGGTCTTTTGTGTAGTGTCTAATTTTCCTACGCACAATCTTCCAAATTATGTCGCACCAATTGTTGTGTGATGTCATTCCTGAATTACTTATTCCTCATAATTACTTCTTTTTGGATTTTTCTTCATTTTTTCTTTTTTTATATTCCTTTTTCTTCTTTTAGCTCCTACTATTGACAATATGTAGAAGTCGACTTGCTGCACTGCAACTATTGAGAGTTAGTAGATCGACTGTCCCTATACAGTTTCAGTTGACTACTATTCACCATTCCTTGTTGTTCCTTTCCTGTTAAGTCTTGCAGCTGTACAACACCTCCATATGTG
>SNQJ01S0020440.1:89004-102730 GCA_010110895.2 Picea sitchensis
TTGATTACATAGTTGTTTCAATGAGTGATAGTTTAGATGACCAAATCCCTCATGCTAAAGTTTGCTCAAGTCATCACTATGAGCAACAAAAAATGATGAAAAATATGATGACCCAAAGTTGTCAAACTTGTAGAACCTGGTAATATCATCAGAAATTCTAGTTGCAAGAACATGCTTAGGATCTTTTATATCCTTGATTACAACTTGGTGAGGTGAAAACTCTACGGTTTTACCTTCACCTGAATCGATGATTTGATATACTGATAGAAGGTTACAAGAAATACTTGGAACACATAATACATCATTGAAATGACCATTATCTACTTGAACTGTTCTAGATCCTACAACACTAAGAGATCTATCATCACCAACAAATATTTTCTCAGTGTTACATTCATTTAGAGCATAAAATATGTCTTTATCCTTATCCATATGATAAGATGCTCCAGAATCAATAAGCCACTCATCAGAAGAAGAAGTAGAAGTTGTATTGAAGGAGAAACCAGAAGCATATAGTGCATGTCCATGAGAAGAAGAAGAAGTAGAATCAATATTGATGTTGTGCTTCTTCATCACTGCTTCTAAAGCTTCCATCTTCTTGAAACATTTGGACTCATCGTGACCATCTTTATCACAAAAGTTGCAATGTTTGTTCGTCTTCTTATATTTATATTTTTCTCCTTTGTCACCATTAGGAGATGAAGCTATCTGAGTGATTTTGGGACCCTTATGTTGCTTGTTGTTGTAGCGAGGATGTTGTTTCTTGGTATACTTGGGTTTATCTTTCTGCTAGGCAACTAAGGATTTGTTGGAGGTACCTACAATGCTGATCACTCCAAGTTGTACACACTTATCTTCCTCTCTAATCAAAGCAACACAAAAGGACTCAAGAGTGGGTTTTCCATAAGTTGTCCCTAGAGCCTCTCTCACGACGTAAAATCTAGATACAAACACAAAATATGCACTACCTAGCTTAGAGAGAATAAGATAGATGCAACACTCTTCCTTCATCTTTATCTCACATTCTTCACATAAAATTCTAAGTGTTTTAAACTTAGATAGATAGTATCCAATGCAACAAATCACTTGGATTTAAATTCAGTGCTTGATTTTCTAATTGTTGTGCTCGAATAATATTGATTTTACCAAACACGGTTTCAATATTTTCCCAAACTTCATCGGGGTCATCAATTTCTTTAAGGTGGAACATTAAATCAAGAGATATGGACATTCCAATTAGTCCAAGTGATTCATCACTCCTATTATCCCATTTGACTTTCTTATCAACATCAGTTGGTTCTTTTTCGTTTCCCAAGGTCATCCAGTACAAGCTTTAACTTCTTAATAAATCCTCCATATGAGATTTCCATTGGAAGTAGTTGGTGCTAGTAAGAAAAATATTACTGGAAGAAACCATAATAAATATGTAGATAATATGGATTAAAAAAATGAAACTCATGATATGGATGGAAAGATCTCGAAAAATTATGCGGTTTTAAAAAAAAATGACACGAAAAACGGACTTCAGATGTGAAAGTTATGCCATTTATAAAAAATGCATAAACGGTAACCAAAGGACCACGTGGTGGTGTAAGTTTATTTATGAAGTGACCCACTTTTATCAAGATAAGTGGGGATCACTTTTACAATGAAGTTAATTTATAAAAGAAAAGCTGCATGCAAAATAAATATCTCTAAAATAAAATATTAAAGCGAATTATAGTGATTCACTTTTATATTTGAAGTGAAATACACTTTACAATTTGAGCATGATTTTTTTCAAAAAAGGTAACGAAAAGAGAGACTTGAACTCAAGACTTATTATTTAACAAGACAACTTTTAACCAAATGGTCTAGCAAAACATATTGTATTGTTTAGCAAGAGGATTGGGGTTGTTGCTGTTGTTGACGACCTTGGAGAGCGTGAAAAAGAAAAAAAATCGCTTCTCGATGACAACAAGGGTTAGATCTCGGTTAACTTACCCAAAAGATGCACCTTTTCCTATATGTTTCTGATTTTCTGAGATTGCAACGGGCATAGGGAAAAGAGAATAAACAGATCTAAAAGATTAGAAACCCAGAAAAAAATAATATAAAACCAAAATAATACTCTGTACAAATTTAAAAAATGCGTATTCAGGCTTTATACCTTCGGATCTGACTGAAATGGACGTATCTTGGGAAAAAATAAACCTTTTCAAGTGAAGCGAAAGGTGTTCCTAACTAAAATGAGTGCTCTGAATGAAATGGAACACTCTTGGAAGCCTAGAAATGTATGAAAATGACAAAAAATGGAGATGAGGAAAATCGGCTTCATGATCTCGATCTACAACAGGAGCGGGTCTTCAAACATGCTCTGATACCATGTTCGACAACACAGGTATTCCAACAGAGGAATAAAACCTTCAGTAACCACTCAAAAAACTAGATCAAATATCAACACACAAATGTTTTGACATGGTAAAACCCCTACAGGGAAACATCCATGACCCCAGCCAACACGGTCACTTGGAGTAGTTTATTAATGCAAAAGAAAAATATTACAGAGATATTTTACAAGATATTTTCTCACAATTGATCATCAGAAAATGACCCTCCATGCTCTTTAAATAGAGATCATGGACCAATCAGGTGTTAATCCATAGATCAATGGCTGTTAAGATCGAGGAGAATATGAATCGTCAGATCACTCTATGTCTGGAACATATCGTGACCGCCATATTTCCTAACTACAAATGCATACTAAAGAAACACACTTTTACCTAACGACACATTAGACCAAGTATATCTTAACTAACTCCTAAGTGTCTAAATATCCTAATAACTATTGGTCCTTGAACTCCTCCAAAGCCTCTTCCTCCACAACCTCCTCCTTTGAAACCTCCTCTGTTACCCTAATTATCTCCACGCAGTGTCTTATACTGAGGTCCTTGATTATACTACGATTGTAGGTTATTTTACTGTTGTGGTGTTGCGCACTATTGTGCAGGGTGATACTACTTTTCCCTTGAAAATGCTGTGCAATACATTGTGGTTGTGCTGCAAATTGCTACGTGGGAATGTACTGTGGTTGCTGCACAATTTTATACTATGGTTGATGAACATATTTTCCCGTTACATGTTCATCCTACACTCTGTATGTATCTGCAATCCTTTCTTTCACTATCTCCAAGGGTCTATAGTCCTTGTCTTCGTGTCCAAATGACTTACAAAAGTTATAATATGTACTCTTTGGAACTTTATGGTATTTCTTCATCAGGGGGAAATTATAGGGATCATGCCCATGTGTTTTGAAAATATCACACCATGGTCCTTCTGGAGCCAAAGGGTTTGGAATACCCACTCCAACAGACTCTAAAAATAATGGACACTCATTCTTGTGATGACCTTCTATCCTACACATTGTACACGAGACATCTTCTCCTTTCTCCTTTCCTTTGTTTTGATTTAACTGGAATTTTATGCTCTTCAGATCTTTCTTTAGCTGTTCCACAACTGGATTTGTGTGCTTGTATTGGTTTTCCTCTAGCTGTAGGGCTGCCTATAGGGCCTCACCCCGACTTTGGAATTTCTTCCATTTCAAAGGATACTTCACGTGTGGCAACAAAGTATTAAAAAACAAATGCCTATGTTGTGTGTCAATAATAGTGTATTTTAACTTACCTTTAAACCTCTTGAATTTCTGGTCCACTTCCTAGACTGATTCTCCTAGTTTCTACTTGATATCTATCATTTCATTCATAAATTGGTCTTCTGAAATTGGATCTTGAAGTTCATTTATTAACTACCTCTTCACATTTGCTACAGTTGTAGGTGTTCTTGTTGGGTTATTTGTTGAGAGACCCATGTACCAATATAATGCACGGTCTCGAAAAGTGATTTCTAACTACACAACCTTTGTATCCTTGTCTATAATCTACTTTGCTTCCCATATGTTCTCACAGATGAACACATTTTTTTCTGGGTCATTTGACTCATCCCCTCAGAAATCTGGTAACCTGATGGTTGGATCTTGTCCTTCCATTGTGAAAGTTTCCAAACTACCACCTCCACGTGGTGTAGAAACTTGAATACTACTTGGTGAAATAAATATTATGCTACTGGACCCACATCTTGCAAAAATTATTCTACCACTAATCACTTGTTGGTTAACTTATTCATTTGTTTTAGTCACACATGGGGTTGTGGGTTCCACACTAATTAGGATCAGGAATGTAGAGCCTTCTTCTACGCCAGACCCATGACCTCTGGTTTTCCTCTCACATGTGGCATGAAAGATATCCTCAATATTACCCATGGCGTGGAGATCCTCTACCACTTCCTCATTGTTGTCCAATCCCTCTCACTCCGCTACAACCCTCTTCTTATTATTCATCCTATACTGGTGGGGTAGTCCGCTACGTGTCACACCTGCATTTCTTATGATTTCCCTGGTATGTTCATCATCCATAATGATGGGGTCCATTGAATCCTTCTTCTGTCTACTCTCCAGAGCCTTCTCCATTTCTCATATCTTCCTTAATGCTTCCCCCAATTCCCCCATGTGCACAGAGTGATCTAGCTGTTCGATTCCATGGTCATCATGCCTTTATCATGTAATAATATCTTGATTGATGTGTAGAGTGATCTGATGTACCCCCCTCTAGGTCCCCTCAATAAATCCTACTCTGCAACAATGTATGAATTCGTTGTATCTACTACAAACTCAGTGATAAACCCCACAGTAATATTGTCTAACCAAAAATCCACTGCGCGCGTGAATTTATTATTAACCCTTTCCAACCGATCGATATTTTCAATAATCCACACTACTGGCCTAATTTGGTTAGTCAGATGGGTATCCTTCAACCTTAACAACCATTTATGTAATAAATATGGAAATAAACAAAATTAGGCTTCATTCAAATCAGTGAACACATACCTCTGCAGGTACTGGTGCGGTGTATACCTGGAACCCTTATTTTCTTTCTACGCAAACTCCATCTTCTTTGTCTCTAACCATATTTTAATCTCTTTCTTTGTAGGATTCCATGGCCTGAAAATACATTTCTACCACATCATCTTCTTCACCAAATCCCTTCCTGGATCTCCTTCTGAGTTCTAGCCGACAACAGAACCATTTTTTGGACTTATGGGCTGACCCGGGTTCTACCTTAGTTCTCCAACAAAAACCTTATCACCATAAATCATTCTAGTAAACCAGAAGGATACACTGCGCACATAGTGCACAACACAGTCTCACCCGAGATGGTTTATGGGGGACTGCAGGATGCAAATGTTTGCAGCATGGAAGGGATTGGGGGATGTTCTTTACTTATTACTTCTTATTTCTACTTAACCATGCATTCTATTATACCATTGATCCAGATTTAGGAGCGGAACGAACTGATTAAAAAAATGGATACAATAAAAACAAAGATATGGAGAACAACACAAATATCTAGTGAACAATATCTTCTATTAAATAATGAAATAGGTTGAAACTGTAAAACTGTAGAACCAAAACTTGCTTGAATGGTGGTAGCTATCTCTGAGAAGAGATGTGGTTGCTACACACATCCGTTTGAGCATAATGGATTACAATGAGGCTCCATAGGCCCTTTTGATATTACTCATGAATGCCAAAACCCTAGACATCCAAAAAACCTAACCCTAGAAGGTGAAACACCAAAAGTCATGTGGGCCCTATAGGTTAGTTGGTGCAATTTGGTACGTCAACTTCCTAGGGCCGTAATTTTTTCATACGACCTCCGTTTTAGGCACGAAATACCCCGTTGGAAAGGTCTTTAAGAGAACTACACATTCCTCTGTCAAAATTTGACTTCTTCTATAGTTTGATTGTGGTGATCCAAAAAAACAACGTTTAGGTCCCCAAACTGGCCCCAGAAGTACAACAAGATGTGCTGACATGAAAACATACAAAATAAGGCAGTTGGATTAGGCAAGAGGCCACCCGTATCCACCTGGAATATGTGTGGGGCTTCAGGCAACTCCATAAGTGTAGAACCCACAATTACAAAGCAGTACATAAGAATGTGCTAAAAAAAAATGGACACAAGGAGCCAGTTGGAATAGGTGGGTGGCCAAGAATATCCACCTGGATCAATCCTCCCCCCTTAGGAAGCAATGGTCTCCATTGCATTGAGTTCCCCCATCAAGTGAGGAATTTTTTTCTGGATTTGGCCCTGGGTGAGCCACTTTCCTTGGTGTAGGAGTTTCCTTGCCTTGACAACCCGATAAAGTTGGATCCGTTGCTGGCAAGTTCCCTTGACCTATGTGTCCACAATCTGATTAGTGGATTCTTGTTCCATGCAGTCAGGGTTGAGCTCTATTGGTGTCAGTTGTTATGCGATCTCAGAAGTTTCCAATAATGGTCGAAAATATGGCCAAAGGAGGTCCACATTGAATAATGGATGCAGACCAAGGAAGGGTGGAGTGTTGAGCTCAAAATCATTGCTACCCACAACCTTGGTGATAGTGTAAGGCCCATAGCGAAGTGGGAGAAGATTCCAATGGGGCCTGATGATTATCTCATTCTGCAGATGTAACTAGACTTTTTCGCCAACCTGAAACTGGTGTGGTACCCTATGTTCATCATGGCGCTGCTTGTATTTAGCATTGGATTTATGCAAAATCACCTGGACCTGTTGGTGGATGTGTTGAATCCGCTCAATGAATATGGTGGATTTGTAGATCGTAGACTCAGCAGGGGAAGAGTCTGTCTATGCGGTGGTAAGAGGGAGTGCAAAATCAATGGGTCCAAAGGGTTGGAATCCTAGACCCACCTGAAATGGGCTATGGTCAGTGGAAATATGGAGAGCCCTGTTGTAACTGTGTTGGACATAGGGGAGACTCTCGTCCCATGTACGTGGATTCTTAGAATTGTACATGCGCAGGATGTGCACTATCATCTGATTGACGAACTCCATTTGGCCATCGGTTTGGGGGTGGAAAGCAGTGTATTTTGTGAGCTTGGTGTCCAAGAGAGACCATAGAATCGACCAAAAGGTGCTAAGGAATTTGTTGTCTCGGTCAGAGATGATGGTCTGTGGTATCCCAAATTTGACCCACACTCATTTGAAGAAGAGATTGGTAGTATATACCACTGTGAAATTCTTCTTATAGGCTATGAGGACGGCCATCTTTGAAAATCGATCAATGACTACAAATGCACAATCATTTCCTTGCTTGGTGGATGACAAGCTAGACATGTAATCCATTGAGATGGATTCCCAAGGCTTCTCTAGAATCAGAAGAGGGGTATATGAGCCTTGATTTTTGATGGATGGCTTGGCAATGAAAAATGAAGTGAAATATTTGATATACTTGCTGACTTCCTGTCAAAGTTTTGGCCAATAAAAATGTTTCTGAAGAATGCCCACAATTTTCTCTACACCAAAATGTCCTGCCACTTGACTATAGTTGGCTTCCCAAATCAAATTTGCATGCTTGCTTGTAGGAGCACAGATATGGCCTAGGTTGCATAAGAGTCCATCCTGAATGTGAAAGTCAGTGACAGTTGTGCCTGTACCCAAGAGATAATATGTGGTGGCGAAGTTCGGATCTTGCTGATACAGTTGGGGCCACTCAAAGGCTTCACAAGTATGGAGCACAGTGGTGAGTGAAACCATAGGGGGCCGACTGAGGTAGTCAGTTACATGATTGGAGATACATGTGTCATACTTGATGTTGAGATGAAACTGCTACAGGTAGGTGGACCACTTCTGAAGGCAGTCATTCTGCGATTTCCCCTGTGTCTGTATGAATTGCAGAGGCTTGTGATCAGTTTGTATGATCATCTCTTTCCCCATAATGTAATGTTTCCATTGACAACAGGATTGTAAAATGGAATACATTTCCTTGTCATAGGTGGGGTATTTCTGGAGAATATAAGAGAGTGTCTCACTATGGTATGCCACTGAATGCCCATGCTGAGTGAGAACTACGTCCACAACATAGTCAAATGAATTAGTCTCAATCTCAAATGGTTGTTGCAGATCGAGCAAGGAGAGTATCGGAGATGAGAAAAATAAATGATTCAGATCATCTAATTCTCGTTGCTGCTCCTTCCCCCACAAAAACTTGGCCCTACCACCTCCCTTGGTCACTTGGTTGAGGGCCCATGCAATATGGGAGAATCCCAACACAAACCGTCGGTAGAAGTTGGCTAGCCCCAAAAAAGCTTGGTCAATGTGGTCGAGGATGGCCAGTCACGGATGACTTGGATCTTAGGTGGATCAACATGTATCCCATGCTCATCAACAATGTAGCCCAAGTATTGGACCCTGTTCATGCCAAAAGAGCATTTTTCCAAGTTGGCATATAGCTTGTGCTGTCGCAGAGTGCTCAAAACCCGCTGAATTTGCTGCATGTTCTCTTCCCACGTTCTGCTGAAGATGAGGATGTCATCCAAATATGCCACCAAAAAGGAGTTGGTGAAGGGTGTCAATACATCATCCATCAACTTCATGAAAGTGGTTGGTTCATTTGTTAAGCGAAACGTCATGACAAGCCATTCATATAGACCTTATTTAGATTTGAAGGCTGTCTTCCATACATCAGTTGGTTCGATGGGAACCTAGTGGTAGCCAAACTTTAGGTCAAACTTGCTAAAGAAATTCCCCCCCCTTGATTTGGTCAAGAAGGTCATCAATCTTAGGAATGGGGTAGCGGTTCCTGACTATGATTTTGTTTAAGGCTCTGTAATCAATGCAGAGTCTCTAAGTCCCATCCTTCTTCTACACGAGTATAATTGAGATTCCACAAGGGAAGGAGCTCAAACTGATGTTCCCCTTTTTAAAAAGCTCTCAGATCTGATGCCTGATTTTTTCATTCTCCATTAGCGAGCACCGATAGACTGGTCCATTATGTAGCGGTGCACCAGGGGTCAGATCAATTGGGTGCTTGACTTGGCAGTGTGTCGGTACCCCTGTAGGTGAGGATAATATGTCTCTGTATTCTTCCACGATCCCGTCCACTTGCTTTTTCTGCGAAGAGAGGCACTGTGTAGAGGCCAAATATGTGGTGTTGACCTTCTTCTTAATGTGAGCATGAATAAAAAATAAGACAAACTTCCCGGTCTGTGAAATGACCTTACTGCATTGCTTAATAGAGATTAAAGAAATAGCAGTAGGCGACACTACCTCTATGATCATGTACAATTGTCTACCCAAAATAATAATAACACTATGGGGTCTAGAATCATACACAACATGACGCTTCCACAAATATGGTTGTCCTAAAAGAACATCACAAACTTCAAGGGAGGAATATCACACAGTACCTCATCTTTGAAAGGCTTGATGTCGTAGCGCAGATGAAACTGTTGGCTAACACAAAGATCTCTTCCTTGGAGATTCCATCCGATGGTGTAGGGATATGGGTCCAGTGTCATTGGCATGTCCAACTATTTTATGACCTCTGTTGAAATTAGGTTCTTCTGAATATCGTTGTCAACAATGAAATGAATCAGATCCCCCTTGATCCACATCTGTGAGTGAAAGAGGAATTCCCCTTCCTCTGGTTCTTCTGGTTCACTCGGCCAGACTTTGTTGGTAGAGACAATGGCACTGGGTTCAACATCGATAATATGCTTCCCTCCTTCAGGATTTGACTCAAAATCATAATCGACCTCTGACTCGAAATCCGTCAGCTCGACCACGAGGGACTTCTTGGAGCGACACTCTTCAATGTTGTTCTAAGGACTTTTATGGTACTCACACTATTTTCCTGTGTCCTTCTTCATCTTCTCATTTCCCTTCTTGTGTTGTAGCTTGGATTGGTTGTCCTGAGGGTGGCCATATCGACTTGGTCCCTTTCTATGTGGGTTGGGGCTTCCTTTGCCCTGCTTTGGCTGTGATGGGTTTTCAGATCCAAACTCTCACCGTTTCTTCTTAAATTTTAGCTCGATTTGGACAACATATTTATAATCTGCACCCAAAGAGGCGATGTCTAGGAAATCCATTTATATATGAATGTATATATGCAAAGAACCGTGGTATTTGAGCACCAGATGACGTTCAGAGTCCTTGATACCCAATTTGGTGCGTAGGGTATGGAAAATATTGGTGAAATTTGGTACTGTCTGGTCCATTTCTTGACGTAGGGTGGTCCATCTAGTGTACTGGTCCTCATAGCTTCCAACAGGGTAGTACTGTTCTTTAATGGCATCCCAGAAGGAATCCCATGTAGGGGCCACCAAAAATATTGTAGATTCCTCCATGGACATTTTCTTAGAGTAAGTATCCCACCAGTCTTTAACATGGGGAATGACCTTGAGGAGTGCAAAAGTGATATTTTCCCTATCAGAAATATTGTAGACCGAAAAATATCCTTCAAGTATATTCAACCATTTATCTACAAAATCTGCATCTATCAGTCCTTCAAATAATGGAATATCAAAATTTACATGTACCTCGAAGGGGGTTGCATGGATTCTTTGTACCATACCCACTACCATAATAAAGTTTTCGTTGATTTCTGCAGAATCAGAGCCCCCAAAATATCTA
The DNA here is from genome assembly GCA_010110895.2 of Picea sitchensis. NCBI lineage: Eukaryota > Viridiplantae > Streptophyta > Pinopsida > Pinales > Pinaceae > Picea > Picea sitchensis. The sequence goes on from SNQJ01S0020440.1 coordinate 99,513, forward strand.
CGGAGGCCTAGTGTAAGCTAATTCTCTCTCTCCCCCATGTCATCGTGGGTCAGGATCACAAGTCAAATAATCATGGCGCTTCTTGAATTTCACGCCTCGGTGCTACAGGAATGTCGAATCGTTCGACTCTGCAACCGCCGAACCCTGACAGGGCTAGTGACTGGCTAATAGGGACGAATCCCAACAAGGTTAGCGGATGGCCATTAAGAACGGCCCTGTCGCACGGTTGAGTGGAGTACAGGTGGAGAGAGGGGTAACACAACCCGAAGGGCGACGTGACAGGAAGAGGGTCCCACTTCACACGCCACACATTCCGGACCCCCCCCATTAAAGGAAGAATGGCAAGGGGGGTCTGGAATTCACCTGAATGCCATTGATCAAGGCGAATAAATCCTGACCATTCAAGAGTTGCGCGTTCGATTCTGGACCCCCCCTCACCGCTAAAGGCAGAACAACAAGGGGGCTCCGGAATGAAGCCTCAACTGTAGTTCTAGCCGGGTGGACTTTGGACGTCCAAATCTGCTCGCCACTTACCCTAATGCGCATTCACACCCCAGCTTAAAGCCGACGTCTCTTCCTCAAATTTCATGGTCATCCCAGACCCTGGATCCTCCGAGAGGATCCTGTCCATTCATCAGAGCTTAACCACATGTTAACATATCGATATTTATAAGTCTCGATTTCGGGGTTTGAGAGCACAAGGGAACATGCCCTTCGGTATCCCGAGTGTCGAAACACCGAAGTGCCAAACAAGCCTAAATTGGTGATTAGCCCCTTGGGTTATGCCTTGGTCGATATGAACTCTTCCCATATGACCACGATCTCTCTTCCATCAGGATTTTTCAAGGCGAGAGCCCAACCTCTTCTCAACGGGACTCCCGAATCCCCGATCCCCGATTTCCCAAAACGGGTAATCTCTCGACACGTAGCCACCCGAAATCGGTTAGTCTACCACTGCTTCAGGGTTTCCACCATGGAACATCCTGATCTCTTGTCACCAGAACTCCTGAGTTCTCGATTCCCGATTTCCTGAAATGGGAAATCTCACGACACGTGGCCTCCTTTAATCGGACGACCTGAATCTACTTCGGGGTTTCTACCATGGAATGCCCCGATCTTTCGTCACCAGAACTCCCGAGTTCTCGACTCCCAATTTCCCGAAGTGGAAAATCTCTTGACACGTGGCCTCCGTTATTTGGATGGTCTAGATATATTTTGGGGATTTCACCCCTATTCACTGGGGGTTTATCCCTCAGATATCTCCTGACAGATCCAACGACTGTCGGGTTTTTCAGCCGAGATTTAACGGCTCAGACAGGTTCCTAACTTGTGTGCTATCCCACGACTTCCTGGACGTGGAAATATCAATGGTCCGGATGCTCTCATGGACCTTGGGGATCTACGATCCCGATCTCTTCGCTACCCACGAAGACACAAAAAGTCACAGGGGTAAGGCACTTAACATCCTACTTTCTCCTACCAAATCTAACGGTCATTAGTGACCATATATTTCCCGACGGGATCTCGTCCGTCGATCAACACCTATCAAGGTTAAGGTACTTATCTTTCCAGCTTCTTCTTCTTATCTGACGATCATGAGTGACCATAGATCTCCCAATAGGATCTCATCTGTCGATTTGATACTTATCAGGGATTTCTTAAGGCCTTGTGCCTTCACGTCCTCCTTCCAGGTTCTTGATGGTTTTTTCAAGAAGGGTATCTCTACGGGGAGGTTTACCCAGGGTACTATCTGAGGCAGATAAGGGTATCTCTCTCCTGAGAACCAGGCGTGAAGTCTGAATTAGATCAGTATGCATATAAATAACGATTTAAGAGAACATAAGCCACACGTTGTCTTTCCATTATAAACATACAACTACCAGTACTGATCAAAACATCATAGAGACATTCTTATACTGAAATTATTCACAATTTCACAGCTTATGAGCATAATTGTCAGAATACATATATTTCAAGATGCCAAAGGTAAAACACTTATCAGAAAGTAACACCAGGGGTTATACAACTACTGAGAGGGGTGCTCATTTCCACCCAACCGTAGGCTCAACGACTCCCATCGGATTTACCACTAGCCACCCCCAAGCTGAGACCACGATGCTGTGAGACTGCATCTCTATTTTCCAGTGACCAGGAGCGAAGGTTACTCTCCTTCCTCTCTGCTATCACTCACTCTTCATATCCCCAGAGTTCTCTTTTTCCCCTCGCGTCCCCTCCCAATCGCTTCTCCCCCACGCATTATCCTCTTGCGAGGTTGCGTGTGGCGTGATTTACCTCACGCTGGTCAGGACTGACGGCTCTACGGATGTGCGGTTCTCCTCCCCATCCCTCATTAATTCCTAAGGAGCCATCTACCTACCAGCCTATGAGACATTTAATTTGGGGCCAGTGAGCCACTTTTGGTTCTCTGGGCCAGTGAAGTCCAAATACGCTATTGATTTTCGGTGGAAGTTAACGCCACCTTTATAGGTGCCTTCCACTGGCTTTCTTCAACCATCGTGGTCTCTTTTTCATCATATCCCCTCTCAGTAGTCCTGCAATATAAATTCATAATATTATTCACATTCATCGACCTTTTCCACAAGGTCCATTCACATCACACATTCTCATTTCGGAGTTTTTCCACAGTTCTTGGCCAGTCTAGTTATTTTTACAAACTGGGGAAAACAGGGTGTTACAATTCCCTCCCCCTTAAAGGAACATTTTCCTCGATGTTCTATCTATCAACATGTCATGCATGTACAGATGTAAAAAAAATCGGATATGCATGTTTCATGGCATCCTCCATTTCCCATGTAGCCTCATCTGGGCCAAAATGTTTCCACTGCACCTTGACCTGTGCAATGGTTCGGTTCCGAAGCGGGGTTTCCTTTTTGCCTAATATGCATTGGGGTTCTGGTAGAAATTCTCCCTCCGGTTCCACCTAGATCACAAACCATTCAATTATATGATTAACATCATGTACATATTTCTTTAATAATGAAACATGGAAAACATTATATGCTTTTACTGTGGGAGGAAGTGCTAGCCGATAGGCTACAGGTCCCACTCTATCTAGAACCTCAAAGGGTCCACAATACTAGGGTGCCATCTTGGCACAAGATCCCATTTTTAGGTAACTCTTCCTGGGCCTAACTCTTAGATATACATGATCTCCCGTTTTGAACTCTCTTGGATTTCTCTTTTGGTCAACATAACTT
>SNQJ01S0020440.1:102740-119610 GCA_010110895.2 Picea sitchensis
TAGAACCCATAATTACAAAGCAGTTCATAAGAACGTGCTGAACAAAAATGGACACGAGGAACCTGTTGGAATAGGTGGGTGGCCACCAATATACACCTGGATCAACCATTCATCAGATCCATTCATTCATTCATTCATTCATTTGCATATTTAATCTAGTGCACACTATAAATAAATCACCCATTCATCTATCTAACCATTCAATAATAACTACAGAATTAATAACACATCAACACACATTGCACGCATGGTTTTATTATGGTTCAACCCCCTTCGAGATACGCCCACAAAGATCTTATGCTTCTTTATTCTTATTCATCAAAAAAAGATGCACACATTACATCATAGTAGTGAGTCGTGAGGTAGACCGGGATCACACCAAGCTCCATAACTTGCGACTTGAACCTACACTACTTCAACCTCATCTGAGCTCTACATCTCTCAAAACAGACTTACAATCCCCAAAACTCCAAAATAGGATCTCCAAAATAGACTTGTCACACTAAATCTATAAAAAAACAATCTTAGATAATTATCCCCTCTTCTAATCTACCTCATACCCCTTATTTATATTACATTTGTGTCTTGGTTCCATAAAATCTTGGCTAACATATCTTTATTTTTATAAAACCTTAGTCTTATTCTTCTGGCAACTGCTGTTTTCCAAACATTCCTGCTCCAACACAAATTCAAGTAACCAATATTAGAATAGTTTCACACACTAGGCAGTCTCAAAAACATCATATCACAAGAGGATAAATAAATTCCAAACCCCTTGGAGGAGGTTGTTGATCTTGATCCCCTCTTCTAATCTACCTCATACCCCTTATTTATATTACATTTGTGTCGGATTTCCGCAAATCTTGTTGCGCATGCTGTTTTTACTTAAAACATGGCGTGCTGTTCTTCCTGGCTTGCTGCGTTGTTCTCCAAACATTCCTGCTCCAACAAAAATTCAAGTAACCAATATTAGAATAGTTTCACACACTAGGCAGTCTCAAAAACATCATATCACAGGAGGATAAATAAATTCCAAACCCCTTGGAGGAGGTTGTTGATCTTCAGTCTATTGCCTATAATCGTCAGAGGCAGGGCATTGTAAAAAGAAAACAGAAGAGAAAGAGGGTGGATGCAGACATTGTTGTAATATGAACTACAAAAGAGATTAGTGAATTACCCTCTATTGGAGTAGCAATTTCTCATGCTACTATTGACAAGGCCAAAATCCATGAAAGTGAGGTTGAGAACATGAAAAGGGAAATTGGATCCCCAAGAAATCAAGTAATTTTTTATAATGGATCTTGGGATACTATGACCAAGTTTTTAGAAGTTGTTCTAGAGGAAGATAAGAAGCAAGAGAAGATAAAAAATGATTTCATAACCAAAATAATGGAACTACAGGAAGAGACTCTACATTTATTAGTAATACATAAAGATATCCTAAGACGGAATGAAGAAAAAAATAAAATGCAGGGTCAAATTGAGTACATCAAAGAAATTCAAAAGGTACTCACAAAAGAATACCATGACATTAAGATTCTGACAGAGGAGGGAATATATATAATGCAAAGATTAGTGCAATATTGGGGAGAATTTCTATAGTTTCAAATAATCAAGTCAATGATGAATGGTCAACGTGTTTACAATTGTGGAATTTTATCAATAATACCATGTTTAATAATAATTTTCCTAATTTTATATAGCCTGAAGGATTTTGGCCAATATATGAAGTATTAACATAGTTCAAATATATTACAAACAAATATGAGGATGATATCATAGGGATAACTACAATAGAGTGCGATCACATGGAGAAGTATATTGTCGGTAAAGTTATAACTTCTGCTAGACTGGAGTCAATGATTTCTAAAATAGAAAAGTACATTCAACGTTTCAGGCATGAGAAGGAAAGTTTGAGTTTACCCATGGATCAACATACTTTCCCACATCTACATTTGGGTGAAGAATTATTTGAGTAGTGGACCACATATGATGCTGAACATGTAGATGTTGAATCACCCAATCCACTGAAGTCATAGTGACATGCAATATTTTTGGCTTTTCTGTTTTTTTTTGCTTTATACTATTTTAGAGATAGTTTTTCTTATAAATTAGATGATCATCCTCTAAGAAAGGGTGTTATGGATCTAAGGCGATCTGGCAAGGATTGTAGTAGAGAACTATTTCAAAGATAAATTTAGAAACTCAATTTGGAGTCAAGATATTTTTATTTGTTCAATATCTCTATGTATTCATTCATTATTGTGGACTATTCCAATATTGGTCAAATGTCATATTTGTCTAGTAATAATTTCAATACTATTAAGTTATGTTATATGGTTGAATGAATTATTGGGTATTTTCAATAAAGGATATTTTCTTTCATAGTTAAATTATATTTTCTAGTATTTTGTACATGAGTTGTGGTGGAATTAGTTATGGGTGTTTTACTATTATAATTTTCATCTCTTTCAACATTTATTAGTTTATATTTCCAAAATGTTATCATGTGGTAAGAAGTTCTCAAACAACCTAATTCTAAGATAATCAAAATCCTGAGATAATTTTCATTGACTTTTTCCATGGGTTATCTTATAGAACATATTTCTTCAAGCTATTTAGATTAGTTGTTCCTTTTTGCATTAAGTACATAAATCATAAATACATAAAAATAATGGAAATAAATTTTGAAATAATTTTTAAAGCCCATCAAATGGTTGTTAGACCATTAACTTGGAGGATTATTCCATACCAAACATGGAGGAGTCTAATTGGGCTTCACCCTTGTGTTTAATTCCTACCATTGAAAATTAAGAATCCAACCCCCTCAACAGAAATGACCCACACACTTTTGTATAAGGAAAGGCCTCTAGTTGTCATGAGGTGAGGTCGAAAGGATTGAAAAGAAAGGCATAGAAAAAGTGCTAAAACCATAGGTTTCTCCAATTGAGTTAGTCTTAGGGGATGATGTGAAATTGAATGAAGTGGTGTCACTAGCATCATAGGCACTAGTTGGAAGATTTTTTAGAAGAGTGATGGGGGAGAATAGTTTGCATGTGTGGTTGGTGAGTGAGTGGGAGGTATGCATTAGTTATTATCTATTTTTTTGTTCTTAGCAAGGGATTGGCTTAGTTTTTTCTTCCTTTCCTCAGGGGACTTGGAAAAAATTATTGCTTGTTGCTGGACCTAGGTTCCAACTCCATTTATTCTTGGGCATTGATATCTCTTATTTGATGTGTGAAATGAATGAGTGGATACAACACCAATTTAGGTGAAGTTACCGGGACTCTCAGTTGATTTCTAGTTTTTGGAAGTACCCAAAGAAATTGGAAACTCTTTGGGTCGTTTCCTTCAAATCAATCTAATCTTCAAATATTTTTGGTGCATGACAGTTTCCAAGGTATTGGTTGGGTTAGATCTTCAAGAAGGTCTAGCTAGTGAAATTATTATTCAAAAGGGTAGCCACTTCTTAGTATGGGAACTAGACTACCAAGGCATCTTGTTTGAATGACTTAGGTGTCATAAGTAGGGGAATCATAGACTGAGGCCATGACGAAAATTAGGGTTTGAACTAAGTCATATTCATTTTGTAGGTGTACTAAGGAATGACGGTCACATCCTAGGATGGAAGAACCTTTAATAGCCCCACAAAATGGTGTATTTTCTTAAGACATGACACATAAGAATATTTTGTAGAAGGAATTCGATATCTTGCAAGATGCAGTCGTAGACCTCATTTTGGAATTGGGGTTTTCCTCTTCTCTAGCCATTTGTATTGGAAAGTCTCTAGAAGATTTATCTTCTTTCTTATGGTCAGAGTTTAATGTTAGTATTGTTGGGGGAATTCTTGAGTGGGAGTGTTTGTGGTTTTTATTAATACTATGGATAGAAGCCCATTGGGATTGGGAAAGATTGGAAACTAGGACTCAATTTCTTAGAATTTGTCTTCACCTAATGAACCTGAGAAAAATACTAAACCATCATGTCTTTCTTTTCCTATTGTTTATAATAGGAAGTATGAGAACCCCCTAATGGTTTCATATTTTGTAGTGGGGAGGCCAAAATATCCTGATAATCTAAGGAGAATAAGTTATATTGTCTCTTTAGGAGGAGAGATTAAAGGATGTTTGAGAGAAAATCCTGGTAGAGGGAAGGGATTGCGTAGGGGTAGATGTTAAGCCCTAATATTGGCTCATTACCCCTTAATTGGGGCATATTGGATTAGTAATGCTATTTTATTTATGTCGGATTTAGGCCATTAGTTGTAATTTAGATTAGTAATGATATTTTATTTATGTCGGCTTTAGGCCATTATTTGTAATTATACCTCCTAGTCTCCTATATATACCAGGGAGATATTTTCATTTTGAATCATCTTGTGAACATTTAAGTGGGGTAAAAGGAGGTTGCCCCCTCGAAGAGGCTTATCATCTGAAATTATCTCTTTTTCAAGGCATTGAGTACTTTTCCTGAGGTTTTTATATGCTATATTGATGTTTGGTTCTCAACATATGGTATCAGAGCTCAAGGTCTTGGGGTTTCACTGCTACATCTGAGACACCGTGGAATTTTCGCTATAAACTTTTTTGTACAACTTTTCAGAAGGAACGGCTTGGACAATATTTAGAAGACAGATCAAGGTACGTTGGGTTAAAAATTTAGCTCCTGAGGCCTTATACTTTCGGAGATACAACCTGTACAAGATAGGGTTATGGAATCATCCTGAAATGAGTCATTGTGGAAGTTTTGCTATAAAATAGTTTCTGTAATGTTTCAGACCCTGAACTATGGAGGCTATTTACATAAATTGGTAATTTATCTGTGGTAAAAATTTCAGCTTCTGGGTCATCTTAAATTTGTAGATACACCCTGTGTAAGATAGGGTACCTGACTAGTCCTATTGACTAGTATCAAGAAGGTGTCCCAGGTAAAACAATCATAACTTCTTCCTAGAGTATCCAAATTGTGTGGGACTGGTTGCATTGGATTGTGGACATTCTTTAGTATTTTGGGTACAAGTTTCAGAATTTTATATCAATTATTTTGGGCGGGGCACACTATACAAGTGAGATCTTTTGGAAAGGACAAAAATCGACAAGTTGTGGGGAAACTACCATAAATTCCACTTGGCACATCCAATTTTGATCAGACCTGTGGAATTACAGAGAAGAATTATCAGAGAAATACATAAGAGAAAGTTTCATACCTAGAAGGGCCAAAAATTGGGAGATACAATAGAAGAAATATTTTCTAGAAGAACCACCTCAAAATCAAGGTTCAAACGTGATACTTGGCCAACATGCCACCCAAAAAGGGAACTTCTACACCAAATAAGTCTCCAGAAAATCCTACTTGGACTCTTGATGAAGGTGAAGAAATGCGAAGGGACATAAATGAACTACAAAATAAGATGGATTCAATGGAATCTAAGATGGATTCAATGGACACTAAGATAGATGGTTTAAAAGGGGAGATCATGGAAGGTACAATTATACAAGGAGACCTTTTGAAAGACAAAAATCCATGCCAGGGGGAAGTCCAAATGCAAATCTAATTTGCATCCAATTTTGATAAGACTTGTGTAATTGTAGAGAAGAATTATCAGAGAAATACATAAGAGAAAGTTTCATACCTAGAATTGAGATAATAGAAGAAATATTTTCTAGAAGAACCACCTCAAAATCAAGGTTCAAACGTGATACTTGGCCAACATGCCACCCAAAAAGGGAACTCTACAAAAAATAAGTCTTTAAAATCCTACTCTGGACTCCGATGAAGGTGAAGAAATGCCATGTATCATAAATGAACTACAAAATAAGATGGATCTGTTTGAACTCCAAGATGGATCTAATGGACACTAAGATAGATTTATTTTAAAAGGGGGATATAATGGAAGTATTGAAAATTTCATAATAGAGAAGACACTGAAATAAAATCCCATGAAATTCATGATGTGGACACAAGGAGGCAACCAAGAATGTATGTTCCAACTTTAGCCTCAAGATCAACCATGTTCCTAATATTGACATGAGGAAGTTTCAGATGGCGCGGACCCAATCATTACGGATACTCAGATGGAGCAATTCTTTTGATCTCCATAATGTTCCACACACACAAAAGGTACAATGAATTGCTTCCTTTATATTTAGAACCTAATCAATTTTGTTTGCATTCATGGCTTTGTTCTCACAAATCACCTGCCACTTGAACAATTTCCACGAAAGAAATGATAACACACTACTTAGGATACAAGGAGAAATACCTCTTTTAGCCAATTGATAAATCTCAAGCAAAAGTATTCAATTACAAAGCACATTGAAAACTTCCAAAGACAAATATAATTTAACCGATATTCCAGATGAGTACTTTGATTGATGTATTCATAGGAACTTTGAAGGATAAGATTCAACATGGTTCTCTTTGGGAACCCAAATCATTGGAGAATTACCATAGGAAAGAATGTTGAAAGTAAAATAATGACTATGGCTACTAGAAGGACCTATCCTAACATCTATAGAGAGAAATAATGCTCCTTCTTCTAAAACACCCTAACCTACAAGGTTGACACCTCAACACCATTGGAGGAAATAAAAGCAAAAAGTCATGCTCTTTAATTGTGACAGCTAGTACAATAATGTAATATAAGGTGAGAAGAAATTATTCACATAGATTGTGAAGAGGAAGAAGAACAAGAACCATCTCAAGATGGAAACATGTATACCATCCTAAGAGTTGATCTCAACATATCGCGGTAATGCATTGATGACTAGTAATCTCAAACCCCTCAAGATCGGTTGACACATCAAAAAGAAAAAGTTAATAGTCCCACTGACCGCAGCACTCATAATTCTCATCCATCAGAATAATAGCATCTCAATTGTTTTGTATATCCAAAGGTCGTATTTCAAGTAATGGTTGCAGATGGATGAACCATCAATTGCCTCGTGAAAATGCACAAGATCAATCTTACTATGGGGGAATATGTAATGAATAGTCCAATGATTGCTATACCCATGGAAACAAAGAGATGTTGTACTAGAATCCAATGGTTGCAATGATTAGGAACAATGGCTTCTAATTTTCAAGAACTTTTCATGAAATTTTTTATTGGAAGGAAAGAAATTGGTTGAGAGTAAAACGCCGCGGAAGCCCAAGAAGGTGAGCAGTCGAACGGCATGAAAAAATAACATTGAAAAAGGGCATCAAGGGAATTATTGTAATAACTATGCTCACTAGATGTCAAACATCTACATTCATTCTCTCATTATTCCCAAAGGATCATTGATAAGCATTCCAGTATTTGAAGATATTCCCAAAGGTCTCCCACCTACTCAAAATCATGATCATGAAATTCACCTAATTCCCTGGAGTGTTCCTCCTAACATAAGGCCAGACAGATTCTTATGCCCATAAGAGTGAAATTGAGGCATGGTTGAAGAAATGTTAGAGGTCGGTATTGCCAGGACTCTAGCCAAAGTTCTTACCGCACTCATATGTCCAAAGAAAGATAGCTCACATGATGTGTCCAGATTATAGAGAGCTCCAACAAGATCACCATAAAGATAAGTTTCCCATCCTTGTCATTGATGAATTAAAACCAGGGGATGAACTACATGGAGCAATCTATTTCACAAAATTCGATCTTCGCTCAGGGTATCATCGCATCGTAATGAAGTTGAGTTAAAGATATCCCAAAAACAACATCTGAAATCATGAAGGCCATGAATTTTTGGTCATGCCTTGGCCTCACAAATGCACCTCCACATTCTGCTGGCTGATGAATCTCATTTTCAATCCCTTCCCTTGAAAATTCGTGTTAGTATTTTCTGATGATATATACCAACCATAAATCTTAAGTACCACGTTGACAAGGTGGTACAACTACTTCAAAGGAGAAAATAACTATATGCCAAACCATCCAAATGTTTCTTTGGAGTAAAAGAGGTAGAGTATTTTGGGCCATATTGTATCTCATGAAGGTGTCAAGGCAGACCCTAACAAAATTAAGGCTACATGGACTGACGATTCCAAAAACATTAAAATCTTAGAGGATTTTTTGTCTTGACAAAAGTTACTGCCGCAAGTTTGTTCTGAACTATAGAAGAATAGCAAAGACCCAACCACACTAACCAAGAAGAAGGATGCATTTTCATGGACCTGTGAGGCACCAAAGCTTTCTGAGCCAGCAACTTAAAGAGGTGGGACATGCCAACTCCATGTCTCTGACCACCCACTTCAAAACCTTTATTGGTAAAACAACAGAAATGAACTGTCGGCCCCAATGCAAGGTACATACCGATTTTGGTGTCACCACTCAAGGAAGAGACTTACAAAACCCATTTATGAGTAGGCTGAAATGACACAATACTACATGCATTGAAAAATGCATTCCTACCTAATATTGTGGGTAGGCACTTCCAAGGTCAAATAGATCATGATAGTCTTAGCCACTTCTGGGAACAGCACTTATCTTCTAAGAACAACAAAATGGTAACCAAGATATTGGGATATGATTTTGAAATTAGTCATAAAGGGGAAGTAAATGTTGTGGCGTGATGTAACTCTCAAGCAGCGGGATGAAGATGTTTAGCCCTTTCTTTGTGCTATCTCGACTATCCAACCCATTGGATAATAGAAGCAAGGGGATGAATGGAAAAATGACGAAAATTTGTGGACTCTCATTCAAATGTTACAACAAGATTCTAGTGCATCGCATACATTTACATGGAAAAATTCACTATGGAAATAAAGATCGCTTATATTTATAAAGAACCCCAACTCAAACAAAAGGTACTATTGAATTGCACACCTCTCCAATAGAGGTGTACCCCTAGATTTTTGAAAACCTACCATAGAGTCATGAAGGATTTTTTTTGGGATGGCCTTAAACTCATGTTCAGCATTTGTGGCGTAATGTGTGGCTTCGCCAACAGGCCATATGGAAATAATTAAGACCCCGTGTCTTTACAACCATTATCCATCCCAAGTCGGGTCATTGGAGAGGTTTCCATGATTTTCATCACAGGGTTACCAAAGTCCTAAGGAAAGAGTGTCATCATGATAACTGTTGATAGACTGACCAAGTAAACACACTTTTGTGCACTCTCATCCCTTCAAAGCTAGTACAAATTTGCCACCCCATTCATGGAGACAGCTCAAAAGCTGTGGCACTCAAAGATTATTGTAAGTGATGTGAGATCCCATATTCTACCGGACATTTCTTGGACGTAATTATTTTCTGTTTGGGTACTCAATTGGCTCATAGCTCATCCTATCATCCTCAATCTGGATGGACAAACTGAGATAGCGAACAAATTTCTAGCTACCTCGTTGTTTTGTCTTTGGTAAACAAACACAATGGTTCACTGATTACCCCTCGCATCGGTAAACACTTTTCACACCGCAACAAAATGACACCATTTATGGCACCCTTATGGATACCACCTCCTTCCTACCACTCTTCTCTAAAAGAAAAATATAAGGTCTAAGCAGTGGAAAATCACATCGAGAACAACAAATTCTCCAAATCTTAAAGGGACAACTGCCATGGCACACAATCAAACATTTGAAACAACAAACATCAACATCAGAAGGAAATATGCTCAGTGGGGACAGATTTAAAGACTACAACCATACAAACAGATGTCCCTCATAAAGCCAAGAAGGATAATAAATTATTATCAAATTAAAGCAATGGCCCTTATAAGGTATTGCAAAGATTGGTACTATGGCATAAATTGGAGTCACTGCGATCTCTCAATGAAAGTACAATCTAAGCCCATGTTTCATGCTTAAAGAAGGTTAGGCGACAAGATCCCAGCTCAAACTATATTGCTTAACTTGACGAGGAAGGAAAAATTCAAGCATGGAACCCCAAGCCACTTCACTGACACAAGAATTCTAACTGAGGAATAGATCCATTAAATAGTATCTCAATAAATGGAGGAAACTACCCAATGAAGGATTCAAATTTGGGAAGATGAGTCTTTATACTGAAGCATCCAGAGTTACCAAGCGCTAGGACAACACTTGTCTCAAGGGGAGGGGTACAGCAAGTCCCACTATTTGCCCATTACCACTTAATTGGGGCATATTAGATTAGTAATGCTATTTTATTTATGTCGGCTTTAGGACATTAGTTGTAATTTAGATTAGTAATGTTATTTTATTTATGTAGGCTTTAGGCCATTATTTGTAATTATACCTCCTAGTCTCCTATATATACCAGGGAGACATTTTCATTTTGAATCATCTTGTACTTGAACATTTAAGTGGGGTAAAAGGAGGTTTCCCCCTTGAAGAGGCTTATCATATGAAATTATCTCTTTTTCAAGGCGTTGAGTACTTTTCCTGAGGTTTTATATGCTATATTGATGTTTGGTTCTTAACAGTAGAAAGTCAACATCTCAATAGCACAAGAAAATGAATGAATTGTAGTTGTGGAAAGTAAGAAATACTTTTAACGAGAATTCTTAGACCATGTTCAACCCCAAGTTCGGTTCCCTTGTAATTTGTCTTTCTCTAAATGCATGATTATTAGTTCATCCCTCTAAAACATTGGCCTTAAATACTCTAATATATTTACATAGCCCAAATATACTATTGTTGTGGGAAACAATGTGTGAGAGGGGGAACTTATTATTGAATTTGAAAATATTATGGTGGGATGATATTTTTCTTACTTGGATGCTAGGGGTTTCTCTAGGAGTTTGGTTATTTGTTGGAGGTCAAGAGATTTTTAAAATACCAAATCTCTGTCATTTGCTTTGGGTTTGGGCACTATTTGTTTATCCTAGGAGTTGGGGATGGAAGTGACAATCCTAAACATTTATGGTCCTTATTTGGAGAGATAGTTTTGTTCGAAGAAGCTATTTGGATCAGCCCACCTTTTGAGACATAATAGAGTTATTTTGGGGGGGATATAAATCTATTGTTAGGAAGAGATGAAGTTTACGGTTCACACACAAGTTGACCATTCAACATATTTCTTTATTAGAAAATTCGAGGAGGTTGGATTAATAGATGTTGCCCTAGTAAAATTATGTCCTACTTGGAGGAATAAGAGAATTGGGGAGAAGATGATAACAAAAATACTACATAGGTTATTAATCTCCAATTATTTCTCCAATGATCAATTTCGAGTTCGTTAATGGGTAGGTTCAGGGGGGATTCTAATGAAATTTCTATTTATCTGGAATTGACCTCCCAAACTCCTAGTCCCTTCAATTTTAATCCATATTGGTAGGAGGATCAAGATTTTATTTCATTAATTAATAGTTCATGGTTTCCCTAACGAGGCTAAAAACTCCTCTATTCCTATCTGGTTTGCTGAAAATTTGAAGTCAATTAAAAAAGTGGCTTTAGGATGTGCCTTTGAGAAAAGGAAAAAGGATAAAAAGGAGCTTCATGATGTGGAATCACAACTAACATATATTTATGATAAGGAATTATATGGATTTGAAAATGAGGAATCAAAGGTTTTGGTTAGTAATTTGGAAATCAAAAAGAGGAGCCCTCTACCAACCAAGGAGATAGAATGGAGATTGAATAGAGAAACTCTTTTGTTGACTGTGGAGATGAGAACACATAATTCTTCCATCACTATGCCAATCATAAGTGAAATGTTAACACTATTTGGAGAATGTTGAAATGGGACAAGGTTGAAGTCTCAAGTTTTGGAGACTTAAGTAAGATGGGGATGGATCACTTTGATGGATTTTATAAGGAATATAGTAGGGATTCTATCAGTGAGGTGGTAAAAATGACCTCATACTTTCCCATGTTTGTCACTAAAAAGGAAAATGTAATTTTAATGGAAGAGGTATCTAGAGATGAGTTGTTAGAAGTTCTCCACTACTTTTAGAAAGATAAAATCATAGGCTTATATGGTTGGCTAGTGGAATTATTTCTGGGATTTTTTGAGTTGATAGAGGATGATTTACTTAGAGTTGCTGAAAAATCCAGAACTTGGGTAAAATAATAGAAACTTTTAATTCAATCTTCATTTATTTAATCCTTAAATTTGTAAATACAGTTTCCTTTGAGGAGTCCAGAACAATCTCTTTATGCAATTGTATATAAAATATAATAGAAAATATTATTGCTAGGAGAGTAAAAGTTCTGTTGTTTGAAAAACAATATGGTTTTTTATTTGGAAAACAAATTCATGAGGATATTAGGGTAACCTAGGAGGTGATTCACTCCATTAAGTATAAGAGGATTCTAGTCATGGTTGTTAATATTGATTTTTCAAAGGCTTATGATAGGACTAGCTAGATATATCTTCAACTAATGTTGATCCACTTAGGTTTTTGCATGTCCTTTGAAAATTGGGTGATGAGTTGTGTTACAACAATATCTTTTTCATGTTTGATAAATGGTTCACAATTATTTTTTCAAACCCATAAGAGGTTTGAGGTAGGGGTGTCCTTTTTCACCCCTACTTTTTCTAATAGTGACATAGGGTTTGAGTAAAGCGATGGTAGATACAAAAGTTACAAGAATATTTAAAGACATTAGGATGGGGGCCCTTTAGATATGAAACATGTATTGTTTATTGATGATATTTTGTTATTTTGTGATTCCTCTAAAAGGGATGTATGTAATCTAAAGAAGCTTTTGGACCTTTATTGTTTGGCCAATAAAATGAAGATTAACTCTGAGAAGTCCACTATCTCTTTACAAGGCATCAATAAGGAGGAGGTCAGGTTTGTTTCTTTGATGTTTCCTTATTAACAAGTTGATATTAAAAATGGGTTGAAGTATCTTGGTTTATTCATTAAGCCAAATGATTATGGGAGGAAGGATTAAGACTGAATCATAGCAAAATTTGAAAAAATATTTTATGACTGATCTTTTAGATGGATTTCCAGGGGAGGTAGAATTACTTTAGTGAAGTCCATTCTAGAATCCACTGCTACATTTGTGGTGAAATCCAATGTGAAATCAACATTTAAAAATTGAACATGAATAGACTAAACATCAAACTAATGCTGAGCTTGTGGTGTTTCATATTCGACATTTGTAACATTGGCTACATGTCACCAACTCGATAGTAATCACAATAAAAGTTTTTCATGTCATGTCCATTATTTTTTTGTTAAAAAACACTACTTTGACATCATATTTCCATTTGGAATGTCCACCTGATGTTGAATAACTTATAATAAGCACATCACAAGTTTTTTTATTTTCATTTCCTTTATGTGTTGGTTAACTAACATTAGTTTGACATCAAATCAACCTTCCACTGTTAGGTAGATATAGATGTAGTGGGGGTCTCCAGAAGGCCCATAATGATAATAGTGGAGGCCATTCAATGTAAGGTGGACTAGGTCCACTATATTATTAAATAATTCCCACTATGATAGTTAGATATAATAAATGGGTAGTTAGATATAATAAATGTAAGAGGACTTCTTAGAAGGTTCTACTTCTAGAAGATTCCTCCTTCAGAATGTTCTTAGGTGATGATAGCACTATATAAATGGGTTCAAGCAGCGTAATGAGATTTGAAGAGAAGTATTGTATTGTGAGCTATAGCTCAATAGGAGGATGCCCCCTTGAAGAGGCAAGTGAACAAGAGAGGATCCCTTCCATAATATGATCCATTGTATGGTGTTGCCCTATCTCTATGGTTTGGTAATATTAAAGTGTGGTTTCTTATATCTTGCTTTGTGGATATATCGTGTATTGAGTATTTGTGGTGATTACATTTGTAGATCAATTTAGGTTCATAACGAGTGGTATCAGAGCACTTTTCTTGGCCAAAGAAGGGAACAAGTTTTTGCTCTTTTTGGAGAATTTTTCTAGGGAAAAAAAGAGGGCGGCACACTTCAGGTTCATATATGAAGCTTTACGAGATGAATTTGGAAACAAAATGGGTATTTGAATTCCTCTCAAAAAAATACCCAATTAAAAAAAAACAAAAACATCAGTCGAAACGGAGTCCGGGAAGTGAAGTTATGAGTATTTTAAATTCAACATTTTTTCAGGGTTTTTCGGGAAAAAGCCACCATTTATTGTTCTATGTTTTGGGTTTTTTCGTGATGGCGATGGGATTGCAGAGTTCATAACCTTTCATAGGGTGATCAGATGGCTATTTCCTCTCAAACCCTCAAAGAAATTCTACAAATCACTGAAGCATTCAAATCCCAATTGTATGACACATGTTGTGGCACATCGCATGACATATTTCATGACCTTGCAGATGGCCTCAATGATAGTTTTCGTAGTATTCAAGATTTGATGGATAACATGCAAGAGAGATTTCTTATGGAGGACATCAGGGATGAATATAATCAAGAAATATATGCTTGGTATGATTTTGAGGCCGATTGCGACGATTGGTATATGGATAGTTGTCACTTTTGGGATGACAACCACTTCCATCTTTTATTTGATGACTCTACTCCACCTTTTGTAGAGCACATCAATGTGACATATCAGGAGCTAGTTATCATTACCAATGTCCACCCTGCATTGTTCCTTCCAGATTCAGCTTTGACCCTTTCCAACTATGTGGATGGATATTCTTATTTGGATCCACATGATAGGTGTCAGTATTGGGAGCAACATTTTCAGTTGGTTATTAGGTGTCGATATCTTTCATGTGGAGCTCACATGAGACATTAGACACGGGACCCTAGTTTAAAATGGAGGTTGGACTACTTCAACATGGTGGCTTCCATTTCTCAATGGGACCCTAATTCTCTATTCTACTTCAACACTATGGTCCCCACTTATCCATGGGAACATGGTTCTCTAGTCTACTTCAACACTATGGTCCACACTTATCCATGGGACCCTGGTATATGGTTTTACATCAAGCATCGATTACAACGCTTTCATAAGGGGATGTAATGTTAGGTAACTAAAGAGGTAGTGGGGGGGGCCAGAGGGCCCATAATGATAATAGTGGAGGCCATTCAATATAAGGTGGACTAGGTCCACTATATTATTAAATAATTCCCACTATGATAGTTAGATATAATAAATGGGTAGTTAGATATAATAAATGTAAGTGGACTTCTTAGAAGGTTCTACTTCTAGAAGATTCCTCCTCTAGAATGTTCTTAGGTGATGATAGCACAATATAAAGGGGTTCAAGAAATGTAATGAGATATGAAGAGAAGTATTGTATTGTGAACTGTAGCTCAATAGGAGGATGCCCCCTCAAAGAGGCAAGTGAACAGTAGAGGATCCCTTCCATAATAGGATCCATTGTATGGTGTTGCCCTACCTCAAGGGTTTGGTAATAATAAAGCGTGGTTTCTTCTATATTTATTTGTTCATATATTGTGTATTCAGTATTTGTGGTGACAAGTGGTATCAGATCACTTTCCTTGGCCAAAGAAGGGAATAGTTTTTTGCTCTTTTTGCAGAAAGTTTCTAGGGAAAAAAAAGAGGGCGACTCACTTCAGGTTCAGATATGAAGCTTTACGAGATAAATTTGGAAAAGATATATGGGTATTTGAATTCCTCTCAGAAAAATATCCAATTTCAAAAAAACATCAGCCAAAATGAAGTCCGAGAAGTGAAGTTATGAGTATTTTAAATTCAATAGTTTTTTAGGGTTTTTTCGGAAAAAACCGCAATTTTCTTCCGTAATTTATTGTTCTATTTTTTGGGTTTTTTCGTGATGGCGACAGGACTGTAAAACGTTCAAATAAATTATACAAACGTTATTTCCTCAAATGGTGCTCAAATGGTTATTTCCTCTCAAACGTTCAAAGAAATTATACAAATAATTGAAGCATTCAAATCCCAATTGTATGACACATGGTGTGGCACATTGCATGACCTTGCAGATGGCCTCAATGATAGTTTTCATAGTATTCAAGATTCAATGGATAGAATGTAGGAGAGATTTCTTATGGAGGACATCAAGGATGAATATAATCAAGAAATATATAGTTGGTATGATTTTGAGGCCGATTGTGATGATTGGTATATGGATAGTTGCCATTTCTAGGATGACAACCACTTCCATATTTTATTTGATGACTCTACTCCACCTTCTGTAGAGAACATCAATGTGACACATCAGAAGCTAGTTATCATTACCAGTGTCCAACCTGCATTGTTCCTTCTAGATTCAACTTTCACCCTTTCCCGCTATGTGGATGGATATTCTTATTTGGATACAGATGATAGGTGTCCGTATTGGGAGCATCATTTTCATTTGGTTATTGGGTGTCGATATATTTCGTGTGGAGCTCACATGAGCCATTGGACATGGGACCCTAGTTTAAAATGGAGGTTGGACTACTTCAACATGGTGGCTTCCATTTCTCAATGGGACCCTGGTTCTCTATTCTATTTCAACACTATGGTCCCCACTTATCCATGGGAACCTGGTTCTCTAGTCTACTTCAACACTATGATCCACACTTATCCATGGGACCCTGGTATATGGTTGTACATCAAGCATTGAGGACAACGCTTTCATAAGGGGGATGGAATGTTAGGTAGCTAGAGAGGTAGTGGGGGGGCCTAGAGGGCCCACACTGATAATAGTGGAGGCCGTTCAATGTAAGGTGGACTAGGTCCACTATATTATTAAATAATGGACACTATGCTAGTTAGATATAATAAATGGGTAGTTAGATATAATAAATGTAAGATAACTTCTTAAAAGGTTATACTTCTAGAAGATTCCTCCTCTATAATGTACTTAGGTGATGATAGAACTATATAAAGGGGTTCAAGCAATGTAAGGAGATATGAAGAGAAGTATTGTATTGTGAGTTGTAGCTCAATAGGATGATGCCCCCTCGAAGAGGCAAGTGAACAGGAGAGGATCCCTTCCATAATAGGATCCATTGTATGGTGTTGCCCTACCTCAAGGGTTTGGTAATAATAAAGTGTG
>SNQJ01S0020440.1:132712-154630 GCA_010110895.2 Picea sitchensis
TCGGGAATTCTCAATGGGATCCAATGATCACTGTTTCTTCTCCTCCCGAGCTTACACATCCTCCTGACTTGGAATAATTTCTAAGTGTCAAAGGCCTCGACCTTTGATCCGTCTAAGATCCTGAGTACACTATCTCTCTTGAGCTTTGGAAATGAGTTAACCTTGTCCCTGGTGCACACCTATGCACTACATGCGACTATGCGCTAATCCTCTTGAGCTTAAGTTGTTCCTGTTTTTCCATCGCTGCACACTATGATCTTGCCATCAATGACAAGCACACTCTGCCTGTAAACATGCCAATAAGGATATCCACACAAAGAATTAACTTCATGGAGAAAATCATTAAACTTTGCACACCATGGAGAAAAATCATCAACTTTGCACGCCATGGAGAAAAATTCATTAAAGTTCTACTTAATGATAAGTGAAAAAGAATTATTAATTAATCATGAATGATTTAATTGTAATAAATTATTAATACTTGAAGTGAGTAGGAAAATCTCACGTATTATTCATTTAATTGTAAAAATGAGAAATTAGTTGTGAGAATCCAACTCACAAATTAGCTTCTTAATTTTAAGGAGAAATTAGTTGTATGTGATAAACCAACTCACAAATTAGCTTCCTAGACTTAAGGAGGAAGTTAAGGGTCTCATGAGTTGTCTTGGAATTTTCCTCACTTTATTACAAGTGGATTTCTAGTCTCAAGGAGGAAGTTAAGGGTCTTTCTCATTTTGTCCTTGAGTAGTTATTGGATCCTAAATTTATGGATCTTGTCTTTTGGGATTATGGAGCTAGAAAAAATTATTTAAATCCCTTTATTGAGAGGCTTAAAAAAAGGCTTTTTGGAGGCCCTTTGAGGCTCTTTTGGAGAGCTCTTTGAGGAGAGAATCAAGCAATCATGCTTGTAATTTGTAAGAACTTAATTGGAAGAGTTGAGCCCCATCATTGGGAAAGTATGTGAGCCCCTACATTGGGAGAGCCTTGTTTCCCTTCATTTGGGAGAAGATGTAGCCCTTTTCTCTAAAGGAGAACCAACCTCACATTGAGAGAAACAATGAAAATATATTCATATTCCAAGCAAATCCGAAGATGCAACCAGGAGGTTTGGTGAACTCCATTAACAACTCAATGGTCTCTTCCTCTTATGTGATTGTCTCATGTTTCTTATGCATATATTTATTTATGAAATTATGATTATTAAATGCATATTATAATGGATTATGAGACTAAAAACTCATGCACCAAGTTTATATTCAATTTGGATACAAGCCTTTCATAAGCACATTTGTTCACCTTTAATGCAATCAAGTTGAATTAAAATGATGTTATAACTGATCCTTTCATTAAGTGAGCCTAGAACCATATCAAGTTTGGTATCAAGGTCACCCTGGATTCAAATCACCTTTTCATGTAATTTCATAAACATTTTATATCTTGTGGAAGGATAAATGAATCAACTTGATGTAATATGATACTTTCTTCAATGACAACCTTTTCTTGAACGAATATAAATTATGTTCCGGTTAAAAAAAAGACCCTTAGCATTCTAAAAACACTTCTAAAAACAAGGTATATTATATCAAACTATAAAACAAACACTATAAAACGATATAAAAAACAATAGTCAGAGAAGGGAGTACTTCAACAAATGATTGACATGGATTACCTCATTCATCAAGGGAATTCCAACCAACCATAATATTTTATGTAAACAAGGAAATCGTTTACGCACATTTATACAATGAGCACACATTTTATACTAAGGAGTAATCTTAAATATTAAAAAAAGTTTCATAATCTAAATGTATATAGTTCCTAGTAAATAACTTACAATTCTTACACATTTAGGAAAACACAAATGTCTCATGATACAATGATGCTTTATTTATCCTAATTGTTTCTTTAATTCAATTTTCTGATTTTCTTGTTGGTTCAATTCTTCAAAAGCTTTGCATTTAGAATATTATGTCAATATGAAAATATCGATGAATGTACCTTCTTTGATACAATGTTATGCAACCACTGGAAATAGGATCCAAAACCACTAAAAATTCTATTTCAGAAAACATGGTTATGTAGCTATTGAAAACAAGGATATGTGGTATACTAATTTTTTTTTAGAAACACGGTATATTATAACAAACTATATATATATATATATATATGAGAGAGAGAGAGAGAGAGAGAGAGAGAGAGAGAGAGAGAGAGATAAACAATTGACATGTATTACCCTATTTATCAAGAGAATTCCAATCACCTATAAAATTTTAAGAAAACAAGGAAATAACTTGAGTGCATTTATTCAATGGACACACAGTTTTGACTAAGGATTACTTCTAAATCTTAAGAAAAGTTTCATAATATAAATGTTACACAATTCCTAATCAAGAACTTACAATTCTTACTCACTTGGAAAAACATAACTATCTCATGATACAATGATGCTTTACTTATCCTAATCATTTATGTAATTAAGTTTTCCAATTTTCTTGTTGGTTCACTTTCCAAAATATTTTCATTTAGAAGCTAATGTCAATATGAAAACATCAACGATTGTACCTTTATTGATATAATATTCCACAACCATTGAAAAAAAATCCGTAACCACTGAAAATATTATTTTAGAAAATATGGTTATGTAGCCACTAAAAACAAGGATCCGTAGCATGTTGAAAACACTTTAGAAAACTTGGTATATTATTAAAAACACTATAAAAATATATAAACAACAAAATTCATAACAGGGAGCACTTCAACAAACAATTGGCATGTATTACCTCATTGATCAATCGAATTATAACAATTTGTAACATTTTAAGTTAGCAAGGAAATAATTTAAGTACTTTTATTCAATGTGCACACCTTTGAGACCAGGGAGTACTTTTAAGTCTCTACAAAAGTTTCATAATCCAAATGTTATATAGTTCCTAGTCAATAACTTACACTTCTTACTCGTTTAGGAAAACATAAATGTCTCATGATGGTGGAATTGTAGAAAAGGTATAATAGTAATGGGAGGACTTAAAAATTGTTTGGTTATATATATATATATATATATATATATAATTTGAACTCCTTTCCCATAAACAAAAACATTATAGAACCCACAAAAAATTGTATCATTTCCAATTTGAAACTTAACAACCAATGTCAAGCTAATCTTTATGTTGATCTTGTTGAAAACATCATGCAACATCACACCACTTTGTACTAGTTTTGAATCATCTCATAATCCATCATTGCACTAATATTCACCTGCAACAGAAGCAACAAAGATTGATTACCATTTTATTTGATATACATATGACAAAAAATAAGAAATATAAGAACTTAATGAACACCTAATTATAAACAATTTGAGGTCGCACGCATTAATTTGGCTCATGATGTAGAAGTTCTATTACTACCTTGAGATTATCTTATCTTTGAAAGAACTTTATTCTCTACTAATGAGGCCAACCACAAGAAGGTGGAAGCCCATATGGCCCCTTCCCTGACTCACATCACTCTCATTTCTCCATACCCAATTGAATTATAAAACAATGCTTGTACACATGATAGTGGAAAAGAGGTGAAATTAAAATAAGAACATCATATATACCAATACAAATTAACATACAAGATCATAAAATGTACTAATTATATGTCGATGCATTTCATTCATACAACACGTTAATGTCCACGACACTATTTCCTCCTAGGTTTTTTTTTTCATCATTTCCATAATATTGATGTTGTCATCATATTCTTCTTCTCTCAATGGATGTTTTTGTTGAGAATGCAAGAGACACATGTTTGCATGTAGTCAAGTAGGACCCTCATCTAGAATAAAATCAATCCATATATGCAAACAACAATTGTTTCATCTAGCAATATAAAAGATCGTTTCACACCAAACATAGAAAAAGTGATGGGAACCTCAAGAAAAACATTGTACAAACATAGAAAAATTCGATTGCAAATAGATGCAAAAGATGAACTTGCTTGTTGGACATTTATTTCTAGACAAACCTACAAAGACAGAATTTCAGAAAATGTTAAAGAATCGATCCGTAATTATTGGTTGACAGAATCTCATGTTTCACCACATACAAGGGATGTGTTGCGATGAATAATAACACGGAAAAAAATATAAAGAACATCCAAAACATATATTTCCAATGACACAAATAGAATTGTTCAATAAGTTCAAATAAGAGCACAAAGAAGTTAAAATTTCCATCAATACAGTTGTGAAACAAAAACCATGGTTTGTTAGACCCATCATTGTTCGCGACACTTGTTGTTGTCATTATCATGTGGAATTTGAGTTATGTTATGACATTTTTCTTGATTTTGGTAAAAATTTATGGCCAAGTTCACCCCCTCCTTCCATGTTCCGTGATTTTATATTTGAAATTCTATGTGAAAGAGAAGGTGATGAATTATTTTACCAAAACAAATGTGTTGGTGGAAAGAAATGTGATCATTATGGAAATCTAAGTTTATTTCACTCAAAGTATCCTATTGATATGAATGATCAATCATTTTCTAATATAACAATCAATTGGAAGAGATATGAATATATCAACAACATGGCTCCACATTCTTCAAATGTTATTTCCAAAAGGATTGATTTGAAAGTAGATAAAATCTGTGTGATATATTTTTTGAAGAAGTTTGAGGAAGAAATTTATAAATACACCAAGCGTTCACATAGAGCTCGATGACAAGACCTAAAATTCAAACAATCCCATGAAGTGTTTCCACCAGGGACAATTTTGTCTGTAGATTATTTTTCATAGAATTACACATTCGCTGCACAAAAATAAATACAGAGTGAATATTATCATTATGATCAAATTACTATATTTTTCCACGTTCTATATAGACATGCTCAACGAAGTCTTGATAACATATAAAGCACCAATGACAATCGACATGTTATTAAAGAATATCACTTTTATAAGTGATGATCGAGCACACGATACACATTATGTACAACATTGTTTTGATAAATTTTATGATTCATTGAAAGAATGTGGGATTGGATTCAATCGACATTGGATATGGTCAGATGGATGTACGGGTTAGTTCAAATATTCAAAATCATT
The DNA here is from genome assembly GCA_010110895.2 of Picea sitchensis. Lineage (NCBI taxonomy): Eukaryota > Viridiplantae > Streptophyta > Pinopsida > Pinales > Pinaceae > Picea > Picea sitchensis. The sequence goes on from SNQJ01S0020440.1 coordinate 137,809, forward strand.
CTATTGGTTGTGTCATATTCATAAGAAATCAAACATTACACATTGTTGAAATTTTTTTGAGTCTGGTCATGGAAAATGAGAACATGACGGTGCAGGGGCATGTGTAAAACGAGCACTTCGAAGGTATCAGATGAACCCTCATGCCAATCTATTTGAATCCACTGATCAAATTGTTGAATGGTGCAAACTGGCGCTAAGCCATGAAAATATTTCATCAAGGGATGTGCTTAGGTGTGTATATATACATGTTACACATGTACACATGATATTTTTATTCATGTGTTCAAATTTATATGATATTCAATCATTTTCTTGATAGATTTCAAGTTAACAAGTTCTTGTCTTGTGTAGGTTTTTTTGGTATGTTGGAATCCAAGATGTAAATAGACCAATCCCATATGAATTAGGTACAATACATGGGACACGAAAAGTGCATTTGGTTAAAACAAAACATTATCAAAATGTGCTTTCATTTGATAGAAGAAATAAATCTTGTTTTTGTTTAGTTTGCGTAAAGGACACATAATCCATAGGGATTTGCGAAAATGAAAATGCGGAATATGTTAAAGCTTGGAGACATACCAAACTTAATATAAAAAGGANGTATGTTGGAATCCAAGATGTAAATAGACCAATCCCATATGAATTAGGTACAATACATGGGACACGAAAAGTGCATTTGGTTAAAACAAAACATTATCAAAATGTGCTTTCATTTGATAGAAGAAATAAATCTTGTTTTTGTTCAGTTTGCGTAAAGGACACATAATCCATAGGGATTTGCGAAAATGAAAATGCGGAATATGTTAAAGCTTGGAGACATACCAAACTTAATATAAAAAGGAAAATGCCACTTGCAAGCTCAGAGGAGATGAAATCAAATGAAACTATAGTGTTAGTTGATGGCGATAGAGTTTCTGATTTTGTTAGAGAAGGTAATTTTTATGTTTAAATATTTAAACAACTTGTAGATGTACTTGTAAGTTGGATATATATATATATATATATATAGTAGATTCAAGTTAATGGCATGTGCATGTGTGCTAATCTAACAAAAACTACTTGTTGAAACATATCAAATTATTTGCATGAGATGTCTTTGCCGTGGTTGCGCCTGTAGACAACATTGAAAACATGAAATATTATTTGATGCGATGCAAAAAAAAGATGATGTTATTAGAATATTTTGATGATATCGGTTTTATATATGAAAGAGGATCCATCGTATTGAAAGGGTTTTTCAAGAAACCCATCAAACCGATAGTCATGTTCACTTTCAAGACTATCAATCGGATGTCATAAGTTGTAAATATAGTCATTTGGTATGTGCAACGCACATCAAATTAATAGAATTCCAATCAAGAAAAAAAAACAAAAGTTAGAAAATGGAAAATGTCCAAAGCTGATCACGAACGCATAATTGAAGATGAAATACCATTATGATTTCTTTAAACAAGTGACATACATTCCATAATTTAAATTTTGCATTGAAAGTACACGTATTTATGAATATCTAGGATTCTAGAATCATTTGGTTTAGTTTACTTTAATGGTCCATTCAAATAAGGAACTATATTTTTGATGAATTATAAAGTTTATTGAGCTTTATTTACAATTTGAGGGAAGAACCTATAGATTGTATAGGGAACCTAAAATGATCTATACTTTGAGTGATTATACTAATCCTACAAATTATCCATCGTATACACAAATCCTTTAATGCGTCACCAATACTACATAAAGGATTTGCGTTCATTATTTCCAATGATTGAAATGAATTTTCATATGAAGAGGATAGCTTCATATTAGAACTAGAACCCATTTCCATGTCATTATAAGGGACTATTAATGTCTTTGAATTTTTTTCACTAAATGTAGTGCCTTAAATAAAATAATCCCCCTCTCTATTAATATCTCTAGGAATGTAACGAACCCCGTCGTTATGACAACAAATGACGCATAACAAGAGCAATTTTTTTTTTTTGCGTTAGAAACTACACACCACAATTAACATCGACATTATTGACACATCATTCAAACATCATCACGACACCATAACATTCTAAACCAACACACGTAACTTAAAATTCCAAGGCGTAAGGAGAATTAAATCCTAAATCAACCATATAAGGGCACGATAGAGGGTGCAATGAAAACAATTTTATTTTACTTCTAGGCACAAAGGAAACCTCTCTTTTAGTACAGACGCGCACTTAACCCATCAAATAAATCAAAATCAAACTACCATTATTCCATGGTGCACGCGTGATCCCAATACCAGATAACATAATCAATTGTTGATCATTGCGCAAGAGTAAAACCATCAATTAATTCACGGCGTTACAAACTATCTACTCAACAATATTACAACAGTATTAAATACATATTTATCAATCAACATTTAATTTTGCATGCAATAAAATGCGTTCATTAATTCAAGGCGTAACCAACTTTACATACATAAGTCTAGATGATCGACTACGCATAAGGAATGATAATTCACAAGAACTAGAGCGTAATAGTGAACTGAAAATACATAGTCGATCGACATTAATTTAAGGCGCAAGAATAAAAAAATTCTAAATCCATCAAGCATCCACATCATTCTGAGGTCGCACATATAAACCACCTTATCATGCATCAATCAATAATTACTTGTGCACAAGGTTAAAATAAGTTTGATTCAACCAACAACATTGATAATTAGGGGCGCAAGGAAGTCTAGTTATTAAACCATCATCATGGACAATCTAAGAGGGTTAGAAAGGATGTTAGATCAACAAAAGGACCACCTCCATAACACGAGCGGTCCTAACCCGAGCAACCACTCCTTACATCAAGTTGTCATTGCACGCAAGAGGTTTAATATATATATATCTCACACAATATTTTAATAATTAATGCGCGCAACGGTTCTATTAATTTAACTAGTCATTCATCGATGCTAGAGGGTCATCGCGCAAGAGACGCTACCCAATCTACCTTCCTACTAGAAAATATAAAATAAGTGAGTCTTATTTCCCTTGGGTTAACTCTCCTAACCCAAAAATTCCAGTGAAGACTAGAACAACCGAATAAAAGGAATACAATTTCAAAAATTCAAGGGTTCTTCACTAAATTCATCAGCAAGGCATCTCCCATAGGCTAGATTTCATTTTCTATTTTTATTCTATGAAAGAGTCTCAACATAAATCCATACTTGATAAGAATTATGGATATCATCATTTTCATGAACCAAAAGTGGAGTACAAGGTTAATGTGGCTATCGAAATAGCAAAAAGGTTCAAGGTGTCAAGAATTTCAAATCAGGACAATACACAAACTCTACCCAAGTTGATACAATAACATGATACCTATCAATATGAGGTTCATAATCAAAGGGGACCAAGAAGAGAAATGCACAACATCCAAAACATGTGTATATTTATTAAAGAAAATGGATTATGTTATTTATTTTATTATTATTATTTTTTATTCAAGATTTAAAATAATAAAAAACCCTTACATCCACCACAAAAATAATGTTATTTTTTATTTGAGAGACCAACTCGGGAGTGGATCTTGCGGAGCAGAAACACTAGAAATTAGCTGAGGGAGGCCAACTACAAGGGTGTCGAGCGTTAGGAAAGGGCAGATAGACAATCAGATAAAGAGAAAATGCTGAACATGAAGTAACTCAGCCACGCGCGTGAAGGACGCAACAAAAGAGAAGGTAACTCTGTGCAACCAGGATTCACTGGCAGTTCGAGCGCCAAGGGCGTTAAGGAGACCAGACATTGGCAAGAAATAATGGATAAGTTTAACGAGACTTCAATCGCTGCAATTAACACAATTTTGAGTTAACTGTCACCCTCAATCGACTGGAAAAAATGATAACGTAGAGTTATGGAAACACAACCGATGGAAAGGGAAGGAATTGAGAGAAAACAAAAAAAACAGCTTAATGACCAACTTTGGTGGAGAGGGATGCCCCAGGCAGATAGGAGGCGTGCAACTATCACCATTCGAGCTCGCAGAGAATGCGCGGCCAAGGAAAGTAAGATTATGCAGCAATAAAAGCTGCCACTTTCCATTCCTTCAATTTTATAATTCCATGCACGATTCACAACATTTAACCACAATTATACAACAGTAACATCCGCCACTGTCCAATTCTTCTATTTTATAATTCCATGCCATATTCTGAACATTTAACCACAATTATACAATAGTAAAACCGCCACTGTCCATTCCTTCAAATTATAAATCCATGCGTTATTCAGAACATTTAACCACAATTATACATCAGTAAAAACCGCCAGGAATCATAAATTTCAATTAATGCCACTGCCATGACCAATGTATAGAACTAAAGACTGAAATCTCCTGTCATTAAATTAATGCAAGGTTTTGAAAATGCTTATAACTATTACAGGGAACGGATTACAACCATTATGTTTATAATGGAAAACGCAAATTCGCCAGTGATAAGCGGAAAGAAACGACGAGTAAGATTTAAAAAAAAATCAGAGGGTAAGAGTCGGAGTGAAAACTGAGCTTAGTGAAAATCGGACTAAAAGAAGTTTCTGGGCGTAAACTTAAAAAGACAAGGTAGAAAATGCTGCATAAGAAGTAAACTTGCTGGGCTTAAATAATGAAGCACAGTAATAAAAACGCAGTCATCAAGCGGTAAATAAAAACACAGTGATTAACAATGCAATCATCACGCAGTAAATGAAAATGAAACGCAGATGCGAGTCACATAGAAGAGAAAACGTTTGGCGAAGAGTCATATAGAAGAGAAAACGTTTGGCGAACTGGAGAGACATTCCCAAAATCATTGTGTGGAAGCATGAATTGGAGAGAATAAATCACAATAATTACAAAGGCTAAGGATGAAATAAACGCCCAGGAAGAAATTATCCTACACTTATTATCCATGCATAGGAAAGCAAGGAATTTGAGTCTAAATCATACACGAACTAATAACTTAAAGGATAAGGAACAAAAGATAAAAACACAATTTCTTTGTATATAAAACCACAATTTCTTTGTATATAAAAACAATAAAAACACAGATTAAATAAAATAATGGCCCGAGAACCAAAACAAAGTCTTTCTCGGTAATAATACAAACACATTAATAATCCCAACTAGAACAAAAAACTAGAATAAAACACAGTAATAAAACAAAGCTCTGAAACATAAATTTAGTGACCATTTTTCAATTTCACACGGTGCACTATCGCCCAGATAAAAATTCATATGAATAACTAAACAATTCTTTTTCTTTTAACAACATCTACATAGGCGAGATTTCGACAATAAAGAAATGCATGAACAAAAAATTGGGCTATTATTCAGTATGAATTATGCACATGCATACCGTAACCAAATGCGAAGAACCGAAAGTGACTTCCCGCACTTGTGCTCCGTCTAACTCCAACTTGCCGACCGATGAGACCTCACCGGTACCTCCCATCGAACACTAGGGGTATTCTTCTTCTCCCTGAACCCCTCGAGTCGCAAAGGGGCCCCACACACAATACCAGAGAATGCTAGCACCCATCTCACCTCGCAAGGTCGAGCTACCACCCGTTACCCGAGCTGGGTATCCCAACTCCCACAAGAGAAAGTTCAGTCAAGATGAAATTTTAGCAGCGTAACGTTACGCAAGCTCGATGTGTTCCACACTCCTCATCTACCATCATTTTTATAGAGTTTTCTTAGTCATTTGTTTCCCAAAACCCTCATTAGATTCATTTTTCATTTAATTAAATTCGAAAAACCTCTCCCGTATACATGTCGCCCGATTCCCTAGATGCACAAGAAAATCAATTTTATTAATTAATTAAATTTGTCTATTTCCCTCACCCACCTAAAAACGTTCCTAAAAACGCTCTTCGGTGTCCCATTATTCCCTTAAAATTGTTAAATGACTTACGCCTTATTTAACTCCTAGTTGAGTTCATAAATAGAAAGTTCCAAAGACTAGATTACTTACTAAGTTAGACATTCCCCTTTTTCTTTAAGTTTCCCCTTTTCCTTAGGTTTCCCCCTTTTCTTTAAGTTTCCCCTTTTTTATAACTAAGTTCAGAATTAATAGGTTTAGACAAAAACAACCAATACCCCTTTTATTAATTAAACCTTTATTAAAATTTCCACTTTAATTATTAATGCTTGAATTTTCTTTACCACCTTCGTGTTATATGTCTAATTAGTTTTTTTTTTTTTTTTGTTCTAAGGTTCTACTTAGACCTAGGTTTTCAATCCACTAGGCTTGGCGACAGTTCTTAAGGGAAAAATTAGTTATTAAACTTTACTTATCACATCATTCATTTGAAGGCCGACCAGGTCCTAAGGAGGCATAGTTTTCTAGGCATTAGTTTTATTAACGTATCATAGTTAAAATCATGACGTGCCCTTCAAGATGCACTACGTGCTCCAAGGGTGCCACTAGCCTCTTTCCGTTTTCTTTGCGCAACGTTTAGTTCAAGATGCACTATGTGCTCCAAGGGTGCCACTCACCTATTGATTGAATTTGGTAGACGTTAAACCCCTGGAGTCAGTACTCCGTCAAGTGATCTTGTGGGAGACTAAGGGCATCTAAGGAATAAGGACCCTGCCTTATTGCGTGCCCCTTAGAATCATTGTGAGGAACTATCACAGACTTCCCTCATGACATCGTGGATCTTCTCGAACTAGGTAATCATTAACCTAATGTTCGAGCCACGACAAGAGTGCTAGTAGGCTGTAGAAGGGATGCTACCAAACCTCTCCCTTAATGTCTCTGGTTGTCGTGAGTGACCCCTTTACTTCAAATGTGAGTCTGGTCGACAAACTATCATCAGCCTGCATCCATCAACGAGTCATGTCAGTAAAAACAATCAACATCATAATATCTAATCATATGTACATATGTCACATCAACCACATTTAAATCCTAACAGTCCACTCCCTGACTCGATCCAGAGTCCAAGGGGTTTCGTCGATACTTCGACATCCTCAATGTCCAGAGTCTTGGACAACTCAGGAGAACCCAGTCAATAACACCTGTCTATATAAATACAACAAAAATAACATATGATCAATTCCACAATATCTCATAATCATAATCAAATCAACCAATTGTATGAAGAACCGGATCACTTACACGCAAGTGTCCTCAAAGAATAAGTCCGCTTGTAAGAGCAGGATGTTACATACACCCCCTCTTGTTTTAAACTTCGTCTCAAAGTTTCACAGTATATAAGCGCTGAAATAAAGTGTATCACAGTATCATAAGTCCATCTATCAAACAAAAATGGAAACTGCTGACGCATATCATATGCCTCCTCCCAGGTCACTGAGTGTGGACTATAGTTGTCCCACTGGACCTTGACCAGATCTACTGTTCGACACCGTAGCTGTCGAATGCGATGGTCTAGGATGCAGATTGGATCCGCCGTGAGCACACCCTTGTCTGATACTTGCAAGGAACTCATGTCAATAACATGTGTAGGATCACTAACATAATGTCTCAAAATAGATACGTGAAAATCATCGTGCATACGCCTCAAAGAATCAGGCAAGGCTAGTCGATAGGCCACATGCCCCTTCCTTTCCAAAATATCTAAGGGTCCCATGAACCTAGGAGAGAGTTTAACACCCTTTCCAAAATTGATTGAACTCTTATGCGGTTTCACCTGCAAGAAGATTCGATCGCCAACTTCATAACTACGATCGATACGACACACATCAACATAACTCTTCTACTGATCCGATGCTTCCTTTATACTTTGTCTTATGGTTTGCATTTGGTCTTCCATTTCTTGGATTTCTTCAAGTCCCACCATGACCCTATCCTCAAACCGATCCCAACTCAAAGGTGTTCGACATGGTCTCCCATAAAGAAACTCGAACTGTGCCATCTTAATGGTGCTTTGATAACTGTTGTTATATGAAAATTCTACTAGTGGAAAAAATAATTCCCAATGCTTCTATTGGTCCATCATGTACATACACAACATATCCTCCAAGATTTGGTTTGTTCACTCGGTCTACCCGTCTGTCTCCGTGTGATATACGGTACTAAAGTTAAGTTGGGTTACGAAGGCCTCTTGGAAACTAGTCCAAATCATCCTGTAAACACTGATCCTCTATCATATATAACCTATTAGGCATGCCATGCAACCTCACAATCTCACTGATGAAAATTCTAGCTAAGTCAGGTGCCTGATACGTCGTATGCCCAGGAATAAAATGAGCACTCTTCATCAAAGTGTCGACTACCACAAAAATTGAGTCGTGTCTCCTTGCCGTTAGTGGAAGTCCAACAACGAAATCCATCGAAATGACCTCCCATTTCGATTCCGAAATAGCATGTCGATGTAGTAATCTTGTCGGATTTATATGTTTAGCCTTCACTGCTGACATTCTAGACATCTTGCCACGTAGTTGACTATGTCTGCCTTCATTCATTTCCAGAAGAATAAGGGTTTAAGGTCTACCCTCATCTTCGTGAGTCCAAGATGAGCCATGTACACTTATCTATGACCCTCGTTTAGGATCAAAATCCTCAACTCGTCGTTGGGTGGTAAGTAAATTTGACTTTTAAATCTTAATAATCCGTCGTTTTCCACAGTAAATCCCTCAAAGTTTTGTACCATCATTGTGTTTTTTTCGAAAAATCCTTGACCTCTTTGTACCAGTCATCGTCACGATGTAAAGTTAAGATATTTTCATGTAGATTTGTTTAAAGAGGCTTCACCGAAAATATGCGTGGTCTCCGACTCAATGCATCCACCAATCTGTTCACTATTCATTTTATGTAAGTAATCTCAAAATCGTACTCGCTAAGCAATTCGGACCAACGCCATTGTCACACATTCAATTTGCTTTGTGTAAAGATGTGTTGTAGTCCACAGTGGTCTATTTTAAGTTAGAATTTCCATCCAATAAGGTAGTGTCTCCAAACTCTCAAGGCATAAACAATGGCTAACAACTCCAAATTGTGCATTGCATAGTTCTCCTCATGCCTTCTCAACTTTCTCGAGATGTAAGTGATCACTCGACCGTCTCACATCAAGACTCCACCTAAGCCTTCCTTGGATGTGTCAGTGCATACCAAGAAGTCTGTGTCCTTGTCAAGGACCTTTAGTATCGGTGCTGTCGTCAACAACTCCTTGAGCCTCCAAAATGCCTCCACGCATTTATCGGTCCAAACATGCTTCTTTTTCTTCTTCTGCAATTTCTTGATCGGATTTGCTATCTTCGAAAAACCCTTGATGAACCGTCGATAGTATCTCGTTAAACCCATGGAGCTACACACTTCTTGGAAATTCGTCGACGCAGGCCATTCCATAATAGCCTTGACCCTTGCTGGATCCACAACGATACCTTCGCCGATGATGACATGCCCTAAGTAGTGAATCCTCGATTGATAAAACGAGCATTTAGAAAATTTCCCATAAAAATTATTCTCTCGTAGACACTGTAGTACCATGCACAAGTTCTCATCGTGCTCCTCCATCGTCCGAGATTAAATCAAAATTATCGTCAATGAATACTTGGACGGACTTGTTCAAGTAGTCATGGAACACCCTGTTCATCAAACTCATAAATACCCTTGGGGTGTTTGTCAGTCCAAATGGTAAAACAATAAACTCGTAATGTCCCAACCTCGTCTTAAAGGAAGTCTTAGGGACGTCGTCCTCCTTGATCCGTAACTGGTGATACCTTGATCTCAAGTTGATTTTTGAAAACACCTCCGCGCCCTTCATCTGATCAAACAAATCATCACTCCTTAGCAATGAATATTGATTATTGATCATTGCTTGGTTCAATTAATGATAGTCCATGCAGAGTCTCCGTGACCCATCCTTCTTCCATATGAAAACAAAATACACCCCCCCATGGTGACACACTCAAGTGTATAAGTCTTGGGTCCAACAACTCCTTCAGTTGCATTTTCAACTCCTGTAACTCTGGGGTCGACATCTGATAAGGCATTCTTGTTATTGGTTCAGTTCCCAGTTTTAGGTCGATGGTAAATTCCAACTTCCTCTCCAGCAACATCCCAGGTAAATCCTTAGGGAAGACGTCCACAACTCTCTCACCACTGGAAGGTGTTCTAGACCTTCCTCTACTCCCTTCTCGTTTAACGCAAATATCGCATAAATCTTACATACCTTGCGCATGCTCTTCCGTAGCCACAAGGAAGAGATGAACCTTAGGGAGACTCCCTAGTTCTGAGCTACAATCACGTGTCTTAGTCCCTCATCATCAACCAATTTCAACCGTTTCGTCTTACAGTCGAGTATCACATCATGCAATTCCAACCAGTCCATACTGATTACTATGTCATAAGATCCTAAGATCATGATGTACATGTTGGCCTTCATGACAAAATATCCCAAGTTAAGGCTACAATCTGTAACCCTTCCTCTAACCTTTTGCTTGGCTCCCGAAGCCATTTATACACATCCTAACTTGTCTTGTTTGACTTCCTTTACATAAATCCCCTTAGTGTGGTTTAGAATGAATCTCTCTAAGTGTCGATATCTAACAAATACTAAAAGTTTGGTTGGTGATGGCACCTGACGTCCCGAGAATAGTGGAATGGTGCTCGACATGACGGTCATTCACCATGGTCAATCCTTCCTCAGTTATGAGGCCTACGTGACTGCATCGTGTAACATACGAGGCATTTTAGATCCTCACCTTCGCATGAAAGCTGGAGTTGAAGCCGAACAAGAACTTGCTGACCTCCAACTTCTCTGTGCTCAGATGCGGGGCATACCGAAGAAACTCCCTAATCTGGTCTTATAGTCCGGCACCGTACGACCACCTTGTCGTAAGGTGCCGAAATCATCAATCTGGTGCTCAATGAATTCCTCGGACAATCACTCCTACCCGAACAGTTCCTCAAATCATTTCCAAAACACGGCTTTCATGGCCATGTTTAGCTGAGGTAGGAGCGTCTTCTACTATAGAAGAGCGCTCCTCTTTAGCTAAAAACCACCACGCAGAACTTCATGCTGGAGGTCGTAACCTTGAAGTGTGAAGAACTTCACCTTACTCTCCAACGAATGCTTGATGGCTGAGACGTCTGTGGAACTCATGAACTCAGGAACTTAACCTTCTCGAGTTCTTCGTGAGTGCTACCCAAATTGGTTGGGGCATGCTGTGGACCCTCAAGGGTACATGCGCCCTGGCTTTATCTAAGTATAGACAGCTAGTCAAGGTCTTTCACGTTTCCCTTGAAGGACCTTATCAAAACATCAACATCCCTTGCAGTAATATGCTCATGTCCAAGGACTTGTTCTTCTCTTGGGGGTTTAGACCCCTCAAGCATGGACACAACTGGAGGCATCGCGCCTCTACCCCTAGTACCACATTGTCTACCTCCACGACGTCTCCTATCCATGATTACCGCATGGGCAGGTCAAAATTTTAAATAGCACTAGGTTATTAATCATGGGTTTACTATAGTGGAAAACATGGTGATCCATAGTCACAGGGTTGAACCCGCTCTGATACCATATGTAACGAACCCCGTCGTTATGACAACAAACGACGCATAACAAGAGCAATTTTTTTTTTTTTTTTTGCGTTAGGAATTACACACCACAATTAACAACGACATTATTGACACATCATCTAAAGATCATCATGGCGCCATAGCATTATAAACCAACACATGTAACTTAAAATTCCAAGGCATAAGGAGAATTAAATCCTAAATCAACCATATAAGGGCGCGATAGAGGGTGCAATGATTTTTATTTTATTTTACTTCTAGGCGCAAGGGAAACCTCTATTTTAGTCAGATGTGCACTTAACCCAACAAATAAATCAAAATCAAACTACCATTATTCCACGGTGCGTGTGTGATCCCGATACTAGATAACATAATCAATCATTGATCGCTGTGCAAGAGTAAAATCATCAATTAATTCACGTTGTAACAAATTATCTACTCGACAATCTTACAACAATATTAAATACATACTTATCAATCAACATTTAATTTTAAATGCAATAAAACATGTTCATTAATTCAAGGTGTAACCAACTTTACATACATAAGACTAGATATCGACTACACATAAGGAATGAGAATTCACAAGAGCTAGAGCGCAGTAGTGAACTGAAAATACATAGAAGATCGACATTAAGTTAAGGTGCAAGAATAAAACAATTCTAAATCTAGAAAGCATCCACATCATTCTGAGGTTGTGTGTATAAACCGCCTTATCATGCATCAATGAATAATTACTTGTGCGCAAGGTTAATAAAATAAGTTTGATTCAACCAACAACATTGATAATTAGGGGCACAATGAGGTCTAGTTATTAAACCATCATCATGGACAATCTAAGGGCGTTAGAAAGGATGTTAGATCAACAAAAGGACCACCTCCATAACGTGAGTGGTCCTAAACTGAACAACCACTCCTTACATCAAGTTGTCGTTGCGCGCAAGAGGTTTAATATATATTTATCTCACACACTATTTTAATAATTAGTGCGCGCAACAGTTCTATTAATTTAACTAGTCATTCATCAATGCTAGAGGGTCATCGCGCAATAGACGCTACCCAATCTACCTTCCTACTAGAAAATCTAAAATAAGTGAGTGTTGTTTCCCTTGGGTTAACTCTCCTAGCCCAAAACTTCTGGTGAAGAATAGAACAACTGAATAGAAGGAATACAATTTCAACAATTCAAGGGCTCTTCACTAAATTCATTAGCAAGGCATCTCCACAGGCTAGCTTTCATTTTCTATTTTTATTCTATGAATGAAAGAGTCTCAACATAAATCCATACTTGATAAGAATTAGGGATATCATCGTTTTCATGACCCAAAAGTGGAGTACAAGGTTAATGTGGCTATCCAAATAGCAAAAAGGTACAAGGTGTCAAGAATTTCAAATCGAGGCAATACACAAACTCTACCCAGGTTGATACAATAACATGATACCTATTAATATGAGGTTCATAATCAAAGGGGACCAAGAAGAGAGATGCACAACATCCAAAACAGGTTTAGATTTATTAAAAAAAATCGCTTCCATTTATTATTTATTATTATTATTATTTTTTATTCAAGATTTAAAATAATAAACAACCCTTACATCCACCACACAAATAATGTTATTTTTATTTGAGAGATGAACTCGGTAGTGGATCCCGCGGAGTAGAAACACTGGAAATTAGCCGAGGGAGGCCAGCTACAAGGGTGTCGAGCATTAGGAAAGGGCAGACAGACAATCAACTAAAGCGAAAACGTTGAACATGAAGTAACTCAGCCATGCGCGTGAAGGATAGAACAAAAGATAAGGTAACTCTGTGCAACCGAGATTCGCTGGCAGTTCGATCACCAAGGGTGTTAAGGAGACTAGACGTTGGCAAGAAATACTGGCTGAGTTTAACGAGACTCCAATCACAACAATTAACATGATTTTGAGTTAACCGTGACCCTCAATCGACTGGCAAAAATGATAAAGCAGAGTTCTGGAAACCCAACGGATGGAAAGGGAAGGAATTGAGAGAAAAAAAAAAACAGATTAAGGACCAACTCTGGTGGAGAGGGATGTGCCAGGAAGATAGGAGGCGTGAAACTATCACCATTCGTTACATGTTGGCCTTAGTAAGAGCTCAGGATCGAGTTCAAGCTCATAGAGAATGCACGACCAAGGAAAGTAAGATTATGCAGTAGTAAAAGCTGCCACTGTCCATTCCTTCTATTTTATAATTCCATGCGCGATTCAAAACATTTAACCACAATTGTACAATGGTAACATCTTCCATTGTCCAATCCTTCTATTTTATAATTCCATGCGATATTCAGAACATTTAACCACAATTATACAACAGTAAAACCACCACTGTCCATTCCTTGAAATTATAAATCCATGCGCTATTCAGAACATTTAACCACAATTATACAACAGTAAAAACCGCCAGGAATCATAAATTTCAATTAATGCCACTACCATGACCAATGTATAGATCTAAAGCCTGAAATCTCCTATCATTAAATTAATGCAAGGTTCTGAAAATGCTTATAACTATTACAGGCAATGGATTACAACCATTCGTTTATAATGGAAAACGCAAATTCGCCCGAGATAAGCGGAAAGAAACGTTGAGTAAGATTTAAAAAAAAAATCAGAGGGTAAGAGTTGGAGTGAAAACTAAGCTTAGTGCAAATCGGAGTAAAAGAAGTTTCTGGGCGTAAAATTCAAAAGACAACATAGAAAATGTTGCATAAGAAGTAAACTTGATGGGCTTAAATAAGGAAGCACAATAATAAAAACGCAGTCATCAAGGAGTAAATAAAAACATAGTAATTAACAACGCAATCATCACACAGTAAATGAAAATACAGTAATGAAATGCAGATGCGAGTCACAGAGGAGATAAAACGTTTGGCGAACTGGAGAGACATCCCCAAAATCATTGTGTGGAAGCATGAGTTGCAGAGAATAAATCACAATAATCGTAGAGGCTAAGGAGGGAATAAACGCCCAAGAGAGAATTCCTTGCTGAACAGAGAAATTATCCTACACTTATTATCCATGCACATGAAAGTAAAGAATTTGAATCTAAATCTTTAACACCGGAGTGAAAGATAGTGGATTCGGCTCCTGGCCGACTGCTCAGGCACAAACTAATAACTTAAAGGATAAGGAACAAAAGATAAAAACACAAATTCTTTGTATATAAAAACAATAAAAACAAAGAGTAAATAAAATAATGGCCCAAGAACCAAAACACAGTCTTCCTCGGTAATAATACAAATGCAGTAATAATCCTAGCCAGAACCAGAAACTACAATAAAACACAATATTAAAACAAAGCTCTAAAACATAAATTTAGTGACCCTTTTGCAATTTCACACGACGCACTATCGCCCAGATAAAAATTCATATGCATAGCTAAACAATTCTTTTTCTTTTAACAACATCTACACAAACGAGATTTTGACAATAAAGAAATGCATGAACAAGAAATTGAGTTTTTATTCAATACGAATTATGCACATGTGTGCTGTAGACAAATGTGAAGAACCGACAATGTCTGTCCCGCGCTTTCTCTCCATCCAACTCCAACTTTCCAATCGATGAGACCTCACCGGTACCTTCCAGCCAACGCTATGGGTACTCTTCTCCCCTTGAGCCCCCCGAGCCGCAAAGGGTCCACACACACGATACCAAAGAATGCTAGCACCCAGATCACCTCGCAAGCTCGAGCTACCACTCGTTACCTGAGTTGGGTATCCCAACTCCCACAAGAGAAAGTTCAGTCAAGATGAAATTTCAGCAGCGTAACGTTACACAAGCTCGATGTGTTCCACACTCCTCATCCTCCATCCTTTTTATAGAGTTTTCTTAGTCATTAGTTCCCCAAAACCCTCATTAGATTCCTTTTTCATTTAATTAAATTCGAAAAACCTCGCCCGTACACATGTCGCCTGATCCCCTAATTGCACCAGAAAATCAATTTTATTGATTAATTAAATTTGTCTATTTCCCTTACCCACCTAAAAGCGTTCCTAAAAATTCTCCTCAGTGTCCCATTATTCCCTTAGACTTATTAAATGACTTACGCCTTACTTAACTCCTAGCTGAGTTCCTAAATAGAAAATTCCAAGGGCTAGATTCCTTACTAAGTTAGACATTCCCCTTTTTCTTTAAGTTTCCCCTTTTCTTTAAGTTTCCCCTTTTTCTTAGGTTTCCACCTTTTCTTTAAGTTTCCATTTTTCTTAAAGTTTCCCCTTTTTTATAACTAAGTTTAGAATTAGCAGGTTTAGACAAAAACAACCAATACCCCTTTTATTAATTAAACCTTTTTTAAAATTTCCACTTTAATTATTAATGCTTGAATTTTCTTTACCCCCTTCCTGTTATATGTCTAATTAGTTTTTTTTTTTTGTTCTAGGTTTCTACTCAGACCTAGGTTTTCAATCCACTAGGCTTGGTGACAGTTCTTAAGGGAAAAATTAGTTATTAAACTTTACTTATCACATCATTCATTTTAAGGCTGACTAGGTTCTAAGGAGGCATAGTTTTCTAGGCATTAGGTTTATTAATGTATCATAGTTAAAATCGCGACACACCCTTCAGGACGCACTACGTTCTCCAAGGGTGCCACTTGCCTCTTTCCATTTTCTTTGCACGACGTTCCCTTCAATACACACTATGTGATCCAGGGGTGCCACTCGCCTCTTGAGTGAATTTGGTAGACGTCAAACCCCTGGAGTCAATACTCCGTCAGGTGATCTTTTGGGAGACTAAGGGCCTCTAAAGAATAAATACCATGCCTTATTGCATGCCCCTTAAAATAATCATGAGCGACTGTCACCGTCTTCCCTCACGACATCGTGGGTTTTCTTGAACTAGGTAGTCGTTAACCTACAGTTCGAGCCACAACGAGAGTGCTAGTAGGTTGTGGCAGGGCTGCTGCCACACCTCTCCCTCAATGTCTCTGGTTGTCGTGCGTGACCCATTTACTCGAAATGTGAGTCTGGTCGGCAAGCTATCATCATCCCGCATCCATCAACGAATCATGTTAGCAAAAACAATCAACATCATAATATATAATCATATGTACATATGTCACATCAACCACATTTAAGCCCGAACAATCCATATTTAAACAAATAGAAGGGAAACTATAATGATGACATGTTAAGAACCAAAGACTGAATACAAAAGCACCACAACAGATATAGAAGAAGAATATAGAAAATCACAACTTTATTATATCAAAACCCTTGAGGTAGGGAAACACCATACAATGGATCCTATTATGGAAGGGATCCTCTCCTGTTCACTTGCCTCTTCGAGGGGGCATCC
>SNQJ01S0020440.1:169108-220489 GCA_010110895.2 Picea sitchensis
TAGCGCCTGTATCAACGGCGTTCGCACGTTCCCATCATTCTCAGTCGCCCTGTGTTTAGCCTGCGTGGGCCCTTCTCCCGCCATGTCACCTTCCAGAGCCACCTTTCTCCTGCTGCCATGTGCCATCCATCCACCTCCCCTCTATGGTCCGCATGGTCTTCCTTCCTTCTCATCATCCACACACCACCTGCCACGTGTCTCCTTCCCTCCATGTCAGCCTCCCACTAAAATGTGTCCATCACACCTGCTCTCCTGCCTCCTCCGCTTATCGTCTTTTGTCATGTGTCTCCCCTGCAACCTCTCTCGCTCCCTCATCGCTTCTTACTCCACTCCCCGCTGTTTTGGCCCCATCACTCCATTCCCRTGCCCCACCTTCCACGCTGGCCTCCAYGCATATTCTTTGAGCCARYCAGTTATTCYAGGTGGCAGCRTGGGGGGCCCTCCACGTCCCGAAGGTGCCGAGTTGGCCGGGCCATCCTCAATCCCGATGAAGCAGTTATTAAAACGGTTGGTGGTGGTTAGACATCGCCTCCGCCCTAATGGGAAAGCACGACCATGACTTAAAGGGACGTCAATTTGCCGTTGGAACTGTCAAAGAGTCAGATTGCGTCTGACATAAGTTGCACGACCTTTCAGAGGTTGACTGTCAGAAAGCCATGCAGAAGCAAAGCCTTCAATGCAGTGTCTTGATTTCACTGCTGTTGTAGTTCTGAGTATATGAAGGCATTTTCGCCATTTTTTTAGGAATCGATGGTAGAGCTCAGCTCCCGACTGTAAAGTTTCAGCAACCATTCTAGTTCTCTGGGTGGTGCCTCTGTGTTTGAGATTTCTTGTTTTATGACAAACAGTTTCCCTTTTCCATCTCTGTTTTCATCTTATATCAGAGAGTTCATGATCGAATGATTCGCGTGGATTGTTACAGTGATGTTATGATAAAGGATTTGTTGTGACATTATTGTATTCTCTGGTCTTTTGTGTTTGAATGTAAGAGGATATTGTGTTCGAATGCTTTCTCCTTCAGTCTATTACAAACCTGATGTTTATGATAGACCTTCACATTTTTCTCATGCAAATTCTTCCCCCTACTCACCCTTAATACAACTCACTGTTTGAAGTTTATTAAGACCTCACTCGTCATGCATACCTAGCCTAGTTTCAGAGTTGAGACGAGATTGTTCCGAGTGTGCTTCCATTTGATCACCCCTTTTAACAAATCGTGACATTAAACTGATGGGTGTCAGGCTCTTCTTCTGCAAGCAATCCAGGAGTGACTTCTGATGCTAACACAACCAAAACAAATAAAAAATGATGAGGGTGAAATGCATAACCAATGAAACCCTTTCTTACACCGATGAACTCAAATAAAAAAAAAAGAATGCATACAAAGTTGCATGAAGTTCCACTGGCTACGTTCTTAAGTAAATTTTGATATCATGTAAGGAGATTACACACAGGTCTCAATTCCAAGCCCTTAGTTTATATAAATGCATAAGTGACAACTAGTCCAAGGAAACAAATCAACACTAAACAAACTCAAGGCTAAGAAAACAATGATGCCATGCCGAAATAAGAATGTATCTTGAGAAATTGGTGATAGTAAAGACCCAAGAACAACTACGGTAGGTTAAAAAACAAATCCAACATATAGGGCAAGGTAAACAACAAATCCAACAACATAAATTACATGAAAAGTAGGATGAGGAGAGGTGGTTTGGAATTTCATGGAAACCCTAATGAAAATGATGCAAGACAACCATGTCCAAGGAATATAAGGAGTTTGGAAGTAAAAATATAGAGATATAAGTGTATAAGCATTAAATGAGCTCTATATTATACCAAAACACAATAAATATACCACCTCTTCTCCCTCCATCTTTATATCAAAATCAACATCAATAAATTATTGTGGACTCACCAATTTAGCAGGAATTTGGGTCCCTTACTACATTGATATTATGAGATTATGGTCCCCTATGGTTAAGAGATGTTTCTTCTTGTCTCTTCTCTAAGTGTTTATGTCTCTTATATATGATTAGGATTTCCTTGGTACTAGGTGGGGTATCTCACTAGTGGGTTTGTATCTTCTCCATACATCAAGTGGTTGATTTCTCGAGCTGTGTGAATGAGCCACACAAGAGTTTTGGGTGTTGTGGTGGGAATACCAATGCAGTGTATATGTTTATTATTATATACATGTTAATAATTTTTTCCAATGCAAAAGTTTGGGTGTAATTTTTATTTAGTTTATTTTTTGATATTTTTAGAAAATCTAATTATCAAGCATGTGATTAGTGTTGTAGAGGTGACATCCACATGGGGTTTTGTGCCATTAGGGGAGCAATGGAATTAGGTAAGTGTATTGTGCATGCAATATTACCATATGGAGGAATTTAATGGATTAATTCGATTCTTCTGATCATTATGTATGATCTCCACCCTACCATTCTACCACACTCCCCATAGGAGTACACCTTCCCTAAATTGATGCCAATATCTAACACCTCACCATTCCCATCCATTTGATCACTTAGATAGGAAAAAATAACCAATTTCCAAAAAAACAAGATGACGACAAAAGACTTCTTGCAAATTAACTCCAACGTTCAAATAGTTGGTTAGAATCTTACATTCTTTAAATATTTCAAAAAAGTTAATTTTAATTCTTACATTTTTGAAATCTTCAAGCAACTAAAAGTAGACATGTAGATTTTTTATGAGACCTATTTTTGAAGAATTTAGGAGGTGGTATTGTGATTTCATAGTTGATAGTCTCATTTGTTTAGAGGCATTGATTATTGGCACAAGTCTTCCACATAAATATTCTATTTTGATTTTAATTGAAGTCCTTTACTTTTCAAACAATATAACAACTTATCTAAATATATAATGTTGGATTACTAAGAGGGGGGTGAATCAGTAATGGAGCACTTATAATCCTTTTTAAACCAAACAATCAAAGTGTTATATCAATGTAGAATTATCATCAAATAATGAGCAATGAATAAATGAAAAATCATACACATACATAGTACACCAGTGTTTTATGTGGAAACCCAAAGCGGGAGAAAACCACATAATGATTTTTATTATATGTCTTGAGGAATTACATTCATTGGAAGAACCAACTTCCATTGTTTTCCAGTTGCAACTGGAAGGAGGCTCCAACCCCCTAGTTTCTCAGGCTACAACTTGAGGGAAAATCCAACTCCCCAATTATCTAGCTACAACCAGAAGGAGTCTACAACCCCCTATGTTCTTCGGCTACAACCGGAAGATGGCTACAACCACCTGTCCTTGCCCCATCCAACTGCCTTGAAGTAGAAGTAGAATGATGGAACCATTGTCACACTATCACTGTGAGATATATCGATGTAAACCTATACCAATAAACCTGAACCATGCATCAACCTGTACCACAACCTGTAATACAACCTGTACCATAAACAAGTGCATCAACCATGCACCAACCTGTAATCAACCTGTACCATACACAAGTGAAACCAACCATGTACCAAGTATGTACCAATCATGTGTCAACTACTCATCAACTATGAATCATCAATATGTACCAACATAATCAACTATACACCTCATGTATGTGCCACCTCATCAACTACTTGTCTCAACCATGTACCCAACATGTACCTTAACAAAAATCCCTCATCAATTTCATCATCCAATTATGATTTGTAAATCTGTAATAGACCTGGTGTATATGATCACATACCTTCAAACCTTCCTTAACTTTGACAACAAGAGACTAGCATTTTAATCAAACTTTTCTTTAGTCTCACATGACTAGTTTTGGATTAGTCAACAACCCTAACTTGAAATAATCATAGCTTTGTACCTGTAATGAATAATATTTGAAACTGATACACAATGTTATTCAGTGTGTTTTATGCAATTCATCCAGGTGTCACTACTTGGAACCTCTCAGAAAATGAGTTATAGCAAAAATGGCATACCTTTCTAAATTCTGTCTTATTCTAGAGAGAGACCTTGTAGAGCGTTCCCCACACAAAATATTTGTTCAATTGATATGAAACTATTACAAAAAATACTAAATACTGTACTCTAACCAACAAATTTGGTTTTACTTAATTTTGATCTGTTATGAATAATTTATGACGTTTTTACCTGAAACACCTGTTTTAGACTAGTTTCAGGACTAGCCACAAACCCTATTTTCCACGGAGTGTAACTCAAAAAATAAAACAACCCACAAGATGAATTTTTTACCATAGATAATTGGATATGTTTACTCAATGGCATAGCAATTTCATAGTCTAAATCATTCTAGAAATTGTTTTTATTGCGAAAATGGTGAGATGACCTATAAATAACATACCTTAGAAAACATCATCAAAATAATTTATCCTTCCTTGAATTCCGGCCTTATTTTCTTCACCTTCCCTCAGAAATATGGCTTAGATATCCTTTGGTTACCTCAAACACCTATAGGTATTCAATATTCTCAAGTGTGATTAAAATGAGAGAGCCTTGCCTCTTATTTATACTATCCAAGTAGCTTCCTTAAAAACATCTTCTAGGTCACTTTTCCCACTTTCCTTATTTTAGGGTTAACCCACTTCTAATTTCTCCATTAAATTTATTTTGTACTCAATTTGAATTATAGTACACTCATCACTTCAATTAATTATTTACCTTCTAAAATCTCTTAAACCACTTTGACTACTTTGACCTTTTGGGCTTCTAGATGACATAAGAGGGTCCTCCAACTTCGTAAGGCCATAACACTCAAACCGTGAGGAGTTATGTGACGTTCCACATACCACCAGAAATGGAATGACATGTACCATCCATATAGAATAGTATTACTTGAAAATATATCAAAACTCATACCATTATCCATAAAACAAACTTGGGTCCATTACCCAAACCTGGGTTCTCCAACTTCTCATGGCCATAACTCTCTCATAGTGAGGAGTTATGTGACGTTCCACATACCATCAGAAATGAAATGACAAGAACTATCCATCTAGGATAGTTTCACTGAAAAATTTACTGGCGTTCATATTATTATTCCACAAATAAGCATGGGTTCTTATTGGCACAGGGGCAGACCCAGGGTTCAACACTACAATAGCGCACCAACAAGCCCTAACTATTGGCCCTTTCGGAAACACCTGCGAAGTAGATGCAGTCTCACCTGAAGTAGCTATAGGGGTTTGCAGGACACAAGTGTCTACAACCAGAGGAAATGCAGAGTGGATTCACAACAATAACACACAACCACCTAGTTATCCTTTATCTTCCTTAAGCCTACTACGCAAGTTACATTTCAGATCTAACACAATATCACATTAGAAACATATAAAATGATAGAGAACACAACATCAATCACACATAACACAATATATATATGTGGTTCACCCTCTCCCTAGGGATACATCCACAAAACTGTGATTTAAGATATATTAAGATAGAAGCATACAGTTCTATCTGCACTCTTAGCTAGCAGATCTTCTCTTATTCTCTCTCTTTCTCTCTCCTCCACACACACCTAGTTGCAGGGTTGATCTTCGCACCCAGCTAAAGATCTTACAATACCAGAAGGCTCTCACACTCAACACTTCTCTCTCACACAATACTACTCACTCAATCATATAATAACAATGAACTCTCAACCAACTTAGCACCAACCCATCCCATGTCCTTTAGACCTTTATTTATATATTATAATAGCTCTCGGACACCCTTAGGTTAAAACCTAATTGTCAAAACCCTAGATACCAAAACCCTAGGTGTCTCAAACCCTAGGTCAACTTGACCCGCATTTTCAGGGCTTTGCCAGCCTGTCTTTCCCTCCTTCACTCATGATTATTCAAAGCATTTGTTGACATCTTCTTTCGCTTGTTGAGTTGTCCACGATCCATCTTCCTTGCTGATCTGTCATCCTCGATCTCCTCGTCCAATGACTTGATTTCTCTTGCTTCGCTCCGTCTTTTCTACTCTTTTTCTCACTTTGACCCAGTATCAGTCACTATATCTTCCGCACAATTCACATTTTTCCTTTTCTCCCTTAATATTCACTTGCTTCCATAACCAAGGGCCAACAGTCCCCCAACACTCTCCCGTGACTCGTTCTGAGGTACTTCAGATTTGAACTTTCTGTTCTATTTCAACTTCAGACTGTGCAGGGCAACCTATGTGTTCTGCTTTGTTTCTCCCTTCTATGTGCAAACTGTATTTTCTGTGTATGGTACCCAGTTTCAACTGCACTTGGTACCTAGACCCTTTGCCTGTTTCTTTTACTAAGAGTTGTGATGCAACTAGTTGTCATAATACAATTTCAACCGGCTTTCATTCACCAAACCTTCCTTCCATTTTCCAGTCAAAGTTTTCAACTGTGCAACTCCTCCTTCTGTAAGATAGGCAGTCTCATATGGCCCAAGCCAATGCATCCTGAACTTCCTTAGATGCCTCATGAACTTACTATCATATACCAATACCATATCTGCTTGCTTGAAAGCTTTCTTCTTGACGTGTCTATCATGGTAGGATCTTTCTCTTTCTTTCTGAACCTGCTGGTGAAATCCTGCAATAAATATGTCTTCTTCCAGTTCGACCAACTGCACAAGCCTTTCTTGCAAAGTGCCAGTGTCATCCATATCTGTAAAGGCTACAATTCTCAGACTAGGAACCAAATATTCCATGGGTACAATTGCTTCTAGACCATAGACCAATTTAAAGGGGGTCTACATGGTTAGTTTCTTACAAGTGGTTCTATAGGCCCATAATACTGCTGGTACTCTCAAATCCCAATCATCCATGTTCACGCTGCATATCTTTGTCAGCGTTGTCTCCAAGATCTTATTGAATGCTTCAAATGTCCCATTTTCTTGTGGATTATAGGGTGTGCTCTTCTGATGGTGAACTTCAAATTCCTGAGTCAAGGCTTCAATAGTCTTGTTAATAAAATGTGTGCCTTGATCACTCATAAGGATATTTGGGCATCCAAACCTGGTTATGATATCATCAAATATGAAGTGTAAAATTGTAGTTGCACTACAGTCCTTAACTTCTCTTTCTTCTGTCCATCTGGTCAAATACTTTGTTGTAGTGATTATGTATCTAGCTCCTGTGCGCTTCCCTGGTGGGTTGATAGGTCCCACAAAGTTAATGGCCCATTTCTCAAATGAATGTAAGGTCAGCTACAATGCTAAAGGCATATTGTCTCTTCTGGATGACTTCCCAAATCTTTGGCATACATCACAGGACTTATAGTATTCCTTAGCATCTTTGTGTAGAGTAAGCCACTAAAGGCCAACCCTAAGAATCTTCTGCGTTGTTGCTTTCCCTGCATAGTGTCGTCCTGCGATGCCTTCATGTGATTCTGTGAGGATCAATGGTCTCTCTACTTCCATAACACACCTTCTCAATATCTCATCAGGTCCCATCTTGTATATCTATCCAGCTATAAGTGAAAAATCTGCAACGCGTACTACCAACTGTTTCGTCTGAGTGATTGTATATTCACTAGGTTCCAGTCCTGTTGATAGGAACTGCACTATCTCCATGAAGTGATCATCAACCTTCCTGATGGCCAACAACTGTGCATCTGGCAGTGTATCCTCCAAAATAGTAGGCTCTTCTCCATGTTCCAACCTCGACAAGTGGTCAGGACCTTTGTTCATCCTTCCTGGCTTAACCATGATCTCAAAATCATATTCCTGAAATAGAAAAATCCATCTGCATATTATCCCCCCCAACATTGGCTTGTTGACTAAGTATTTAAGCGCAGAATGATCAGTGAACATCTTAGAATGTCCTCCCAACAAGTAGTGGCGGAATTTCTGCAACGGAATGTCCTTCTCGCTCTGTGGTGGTGTAATTAATCTCAACTGTTGATAGCTTCCTGCTAGCATAGGATAATGGGGGATCAATGTCTCCAGTTCTCGGTTGTGCTAACACTACTCCTAATGCAATAGAAGATTCATAGACATGCACATGAAATTTCTTACTCCAATTTGGGAAAACTAGAATGTGTGCAGTAACCATTTTCTATTTCAGTGTGTCGAAGCTCTGTTGGCATTCTTCTATCCAATTAAACTGACAGTCTTTATTTAGAAGCTTCTCCATGGGTGTTGTGATCTGTGCATAACCATTAATGAACTCCCTGTAGTATCCAATATGTCCCAACGTAGTGCACAACTGTTTGACTGAAGTAGGAGGGGGTAGATCGACTATAATGGAAATATTGGATGGATTTACCAACAATCCCTGCTTACACACAATATGGCCCAGTAGCACTCTGAAGGGTGAAAAGAAGATGCACTTTTTTAGGTTCAAGGAAATATGACATTGCCTTCACTTATCCAACATTAGTCTTAAACATTCAATATGATTTTGCAAAATGCTGAAAATAGTCCAATCATAAAAGTATGCTTCCAGGAATTTATGTAAAAACTCCTTAAAATGCTTCGACCACGACCCTGGAAAATATGGCTGGTGCATTATTCAATCCAAATGGCATCACTATATACTGGTAGGATCCCCATTCTGTTGCAAATGTGGTCTTATGGCGATCTTCCTTGGAAATCTGGATCTGATGGTATCCTGAAAATCCATCTGTAAAAGAATATACCTCCTGTCCTCCTACATTGTCTAACACTTCATCAGTGAATGGTGTAGGGAATGGGTCATGCAAACATGCATCATTCAGCTTCCTAAGATCTACACAGATCCTGATTTCTCCTGTCTTCTTATCTTGTACCACCATAGGGCTAATCCATTCTGATTCTTCAATAGGTTCTATGATTCCTGCTTCCAACATTCTCTCAAGCTCGATCTTCACTTTCTCCTTATATTTAGGGTTCAATCTGTAGGGTCTCTGTTTGACTAGCCTTGCATATAGTTTCAAAGGGATCCTCATCTCTCCCATGGGACCTTTAATTCCCTTCATATAAGTGAAATTGGTTGGAAACAAGTCCTGATATTCATGCAGTAATTCTGTGATCTTGTCAATAGTGGCAACATCCCAATAATCTCCAACATTTGCAATATTTGGTGTATGTTCCGTTCCAATGTTGACATTTTTTATTTTGATTGGTTGTCCAACAAAAGGTAGTTCAACTCCTGTTCCTTCTACATCTCTTTGGCCTTCTGTTTCTGCGATGTTCACATTCCTAGGATCATCGTCTTCAATAACATTGATATTGTAACAACCTTGCAACTTCTGAAGAGGCATAGTCCATTCATCCTCTTCTTGCTCCAAAGGGAGGCTAGGTGCCTCCTCGAACACTTTCTGTCTTACAACCTGTAATTCCTGATCTACTGTAGGATATTTTCTTTCAAACAAAAAGGTAGTTACAAAGTTTTGGGTCATACCTTCCCAATCTGCAGTGATGAGGCGCAATTTTGCTTGAAGATACCAGTTGATGGGAGTTGTGTCCAATGTGTTAATGAATTTGTGTAACCATACTTCTAGGATAACTCAATCTGCAAAGCATCTTCCCGTGAGGTATTTCACCATAAGGGGACCACTTTAGAGTTCATCCATTTCTACTTATTATCAACCATGACAAGACAATAACAAGTCATCTTTACATCAAACAAAATTGGGTCCATTACCCAAACCTTTGTGCTACCAAGCTTTCTTCAAGGGTTGACATCAATGACAACCAACCTTAATAAAAAATATCCCCCTTTGGCATTGATGGAAACACTCTGATGCAAAACTGAAATTATGTCATGAAATACTAAAGTCATATCACTCATGCTTCCCCTGGAAATATGTCTCTGTCCTCTACATCTCTTTGACCATTTCTCCCCTTGGAACCATGCGTCTGTCCTCTACGTCTGATGAATATCTCCCCCTTTGTCATCAATGGAAAAGGTATCATTCCATCCAGGGCTGCTCCCCTGACTGAACTGTCCTCTTTATGGTGCTTCCTCATGTACATCTAAGATATATAAGATAAGCATTCAAAAGAATTCATTTTGGAGTAGAAATAACTCTGAGTCTCTGGCAAAGATACTCAAAGGCTTCCCGTGGAAGTGGTTTTGTAAATATGTATGCCACTTGTTCTTTTGTGCCCACATACTCAACTTTGATGTTCTTTTCTACAACTTGTTCCCATAGAAAGTGATACTTGATTGGAATTTGCTTTGTCTTGGAGTGCATCACCGGGTTCTTTGAGATACTGATGGGTCTTGTATTATCACAATAGATTGGAATGGGCTCATCATACTCAACCTGTATGTCTGTCAATTTTTTTTTCATCCAAAGAACCTATGTACAACATGCTGCTGCTGCAATATACTCTGCCTCGACTGTAGAT
The DNA here is from genome assembly GCA_010110895.2 of Picea sitchensis. NCBI lineage: Eukaryota > Viridiplantae > Streptophyta > Pinopsida > Pinales > Pinaceae > Picea > Picea sitchensis. The sequence goes on from SNQJ01S0020440.1 coordinate 179,416, forward strand.
AGAGATATTGATGATTGTTTCTTGCTTAGCCATGATACTAAACACTCACCCAAGTAGAAAACTACTCCACTGGTGCTTCATTGGTCATCAATACAACCTGCCCAATCTGAATCTATGTAGGCAATAAGAGATAGATCCTTTCCTTTTTGATACCATAATCCAAACTCTTCTGTTCCTTTGAGATATCTGAAAATCCTCTTCATTGCTAATACATGTGATTCCTTTGGTGTTGCTTGAAATTGTGCCACCTGTCCAACTGCCTACATTAAATATGGTCTGGATGCTGTCACATATAGTAGGCTAGAAATCATTGACCTATACTGCCTCTGATCTGTACACTTTGAATCATCATCTTTGCTCAACTTGCAACTGGTTTGCATGGGAGTGATAACTAGTTTGCAATCTTCCATTCCGAACCTCTTCAACATTTCTTTGATATACTTGGTTAGAGAAATAAAAATTCCTTGGTTGCTTTGACGTATATGAAGTCTCAGAAAGAAGGATAGTTCTCCAAGTAACGACATTTCAAATTCATTCTGCATATATTTTGCAAATTTATGGCTTAACCTGTCATCATCACTACTGAAAATAAGATCATCAACATAAACTTCAATTAATAAAATATTACCTTAAATTACCTTGATGTAGAGGTTGTTGTCTGAACTTCCTTTTCTGAACCCTGCTTGCTGCAAATACTTATCCAGTCTAGAGTACCATGCTCTAGGAGCCTGTTTTAGACCATACAAGGCCTTCTTTAATTTACACGCATAATCCGTGTTCTATGACAACTGAAATCCTTCTGGTTGTTCAATGCAGACTTCTTCTTCAATTTCCCCATTCAGAAAATATGATTTTACGTCCATTTGATACATTTTAATATTTTTGGAGCATGCATAAGCTAAAAGAAAACAAATTGCTTCCATTCCAGCAACTGGGGCAAATGTCTCTCAAAGTCAATTCCTTCAGCCTGTGCATATCCTTTACATACCAATCTAGCTTTTTTCCTTGTAACTTGTCCATCTTCATTCAATTTATTCCTGAAGACCCACTTTGTATCAATCACATTTTTATTATTTGGTCTTGGAACCAGTTCCCAAGTGTCATTTTTCTCTATTTGATCCAATTCTTTATCCATGGCCTTTTTCCAAAATTCATCCTTCTTGGCTTCTTCAAAACAGTTTGGTTCAATTGTAGATGAGAGTGATAGGTGTGTTGGTTCCGGTGAACATATTCTTCTTCTAGTCTCAACTCTTGCATCTTTGTTTTCGATAATCTGATCTGAAAGATGATTCTTCTGTACTCATTTACTGGGTGTCTTTGGAGACACTTGTTGAAATTTCTCTTTTGCTTCTGTGGGATTCTCTTCATCTTCCTCTTCTACTTCTTTTTCATCTTCTGCTTCTTTTTCTAAGGGTTGTTTCATTGATTCATTTTCTTCTTCCTTTGATTCTGGTCTGCCTGTTTCATCAATTGTCATGTTGATGCTTTCCACAACTTTTTTCAATCTTAGATTGTAACACTTGTATGTTTTCCTTGTACTTGAGTAACCAACAAGTAATCCTTTGTCCACATGATAGTCAAACTTTCCCATTCTGCCATCTTCTCTTTTGATATAGCATTTTCTTCCAAACACTCTGAAGTGATTCACATTTGCTGGTCTTCCTTTCCATAGCTCGTAAGGAGTTTTTTCGGTGTTTTTTTTGAGCATTACTCTGTTTTGAATGTGAACTGTTGTATGCACTACCTGTGTCCAAAACATATTTGTCAATTTTGAATCAATTAGCATTGTTCGAGCCATTCCCTATACTGTCATGTTCTTTCTTTCAACAACTTCATTCTTTTGAGGTGTCCTAGCAACGAAGAATTTCCCTTTTATTCCATGATTGTTGCAGTAGTCCATAAATTCCTTTGAGGTGAATTCTCCTCCATTATCAGATCTCAAGCATTTGATTCTTGAATCCATCTCATTTTCAACCATTTACTTGTAGATCTTGAAGTTTTCAAAATCTTTTGACTTATTCTTGAGAAAGAAAACTATAGTCATTCTTGTATAATCATCAACTAATAGCATAAATTATCTCTCACATTTTAATTCCTTTGTTGTAGTTGGTCCAACTAGATCAGTATGCATAATTTCCAGTGGTCTTGTCGTTGAATATTCCTTTGATTTGAACTTGGTCTTTGTTTTCTTTCCTTGTTGACAATGCTTGCATAAAGTGTTGGTTGGTTTCATGATCTGGGGCATTTCTCTGACTGCTTCTCTTTTGCTGAATTTGACAAGGTTATCAAAATGCATGCGACCCATTCTTCTATGCCATACTCAAATTTCATCTTCCTTTCCTAGACAACACTTTTCATTTCCAATTTCACTTAACACATATATGTTGCTTGAAGTTCTTGCAGTTGTAGCAACCAATTTCCCTGAACCTTCTTTTCTTATCTCACACTTTTATGAATCGAAAGTAACTTTAGGACCTTGGTCACACATTTGACTCACACTTAGAAGATTATGTTTCATATCTTCTACTAGTAGAACATTTTCTAACTTTTCATTCTTGTTCCCAATTCAGATTGTGCCTTTTCCAATGATTTTGGATGAATCATCATTTCCGAAGTAGACTGATCCATCTCTTTCCTTTCGTAATGTAAGAAACTTGTCTCTATCACCTATCATGTGTTTTGAACACCCACTGTCAACATACCAACCACGTTTCTTCTACTTAGCTTGTAGAGTGATTGTGCATTCTTCATTGCTATACTGATCTTGCTTTCTTATCCATGTCATTTTCTGAGGTTCATTTCTGTGAATGTTGTTATTCTTTTGAGGTTATTTAGGAGGGAATTTCATTCTGCAATCTTTGGCCACATGTCCAAAATTGTTACATTTGTAACATTCTACTTCAGTGCTCAAAGATTCAAACCTGTTGTAACTTCTTCTTTGTGTTTCACTAGGTCTTCTTGAATAACCCCTTTGTGTATGACTCTAAAAGTTGTTATTGCTCTTCTTGTTAGCTCTGCAATTCACAACTTTATGTCCAAACTTATTACATGCATAACATAAACCAAAAAATTTATTTTGATACCTGGGAGTTGAGGATCTTCTGAAGGGAGGTGCTCTTATGAATCCTTCTTCTTCTTGAAGCCTATATGTTGGTTGCTGATTCCGAAATCTGACTCTTCTTGGTGGAGGAGTATCCATGTAATATTCATTGTATATTCTTCTATCCCCTTTGATTGTTTCTGCATAGATTTTTGGATATGTTTCTTTCTCTGTTGGTTTGGAGATTGATCCCTTTTCTGTCTGAGTGTATCCAAGTCTGGTTTTGTCAAGATGAGATTTTTGACTGCTGATAATGTCATCCAAAACTTTTGAGCTATTCTGCATATTTTTCTTTTGAATATCCTTTCTTAGTGTGACAATATCTACTTCCAAGTTTCCAATGATCATGTCCTTTTCTTCTAGCTTTTCTTTGAGTGCTTCTTCAATTCTTTTATCTTCTTCTATTTGAACCTTCAATTTTGTGATCATTTGTTCTAGTTCTCAAGTGTCATTTTTCTTGTCTAGTATTGCTTGTAGTTTCTTGTTCTTCTTCTTTTCTCTTCTGATAACTTTTATGGAGCACATTAATTCTTCTCGATAGTCAACTTCTGCCTCTTCAATTTCTTCTTTGACTTCTTCATGTTCTTCTTCGACTTCTTCATATTCTTCTTCACAGTCTTCTTTGTCAGAGTCTTTTACTACCATGAATAGAACTCTTCCTGTCTCACTGTCACTAACTTCGTCTTCATCTAATGATGAGTTGTCTTCTTTGGTGCATAAGCTTTTCTTGAAAACTTTCTTTGTATTTCTTTTGTCTTTATATGTGTGTTTTCCTTTTGAGTAACCTTCATCATTTATCTTTTTCTTATGAGGACATTTGTTAGAAAAATGACTAATACCATCACAATTAAAACAAATTAAAGGAAGCTTACCTCTATACCTACTGTTGGTTCCCTTGTTCAGTCTTTTAACGAAGTTGGCCACTTCTTCATCATCTTACGAGACGTCATTGTTGCTGATATATTCTTCTAGTTTTTGTTTCTTTTTCTTTGATCTTTTGGATGCTTTGAAGGCTGCTTCTTTTACATATGGATTTTCTTGTTTAGTTCTCATTTCATATGCTGTGAAGATTCCATGTAGTTCCTCCATGATTTTTGAGTTTAGATCTGATTTTTCTTCCAGTGCTGATATCTTAGGGTTGAATCTCATAGGAAGAGATCTTAGTACCTTTTGAACAATTACAGATTCTTCGATTTCTTCTCCCAATCCTATGATTGCATTCACTATTTCATCGACTCGTAAGAAGTAGGCTACAATATTTTCATCTTCCTTCATTTTTAGTTGTTCAAACTGACCTCTGTAAGTTTGAAGCTTTGCTTCTTTGACCTTTGTATCTCCTTCATAAATATTTCGAAGCTTGTCCCAAATCTCTTTAGCGGATTTACAATGTGAAAATTTGGTGAATACTGTATCACTAAGACCATTCAAAAGTGCATTTTTGGCTTTGGAATTATTCTCACCAAGTTTCACTGCTTTGTCATTTGTTGGTGGAACTGCTGGTGCTGTGTATCCATCTACAATTGATTGCCAAACTTGAAATCCCTATGCTTGTATATATGTCTTCATCCTTATGATCCAAAAAACATACTTCTGTCCATCAAACTGTGGTATTCCATTTTTATACAAGTTGTTTCTCTCCATGATCTACCTTTTAGTGGTTAAACTGATTTATGAAGGAACCTTCTCTGATACCAATTTTTGGATTATTGAGAGGGGGGTGAATCAGTAACAGAGCAATTATAATCCTTTAAAAAAAAACAATCAAAGTGTTATATCAATATAGAATTATCATCCAATAATGAGCAATGAACAAATGAACAATCATACACATACACAATACACCAGTGTTCTACGTAGAAACACAAAGCGGGAGAAAACCACATGATGTTTTTTCTTATATGTCTTGAGGAATTACATTCATTGGAAGCACCAACTTCCTTTGTTTTCCAGCTGCAATTGGAAGGAGGCTCTGACCCCCTAGTTTCTCAGGCTACAACCTGAGGGAAGCTCCAACTCCCCAATTCTCTGGCTACAACTAGAAGGGGACTACAACCCCCTATGTTCTCCAACTACAACCGGAAGGTGGCTACAACCACATGTACTTGCCCCATCCAACCGCCTTGAAGTAGAAGTAGAATGATGGAACCACTGTCACACTATCACTATGATATATATCATTGTAAACCTATACCAATAAACCTAAACCATGCATCAACCTGTACCTCAACCTATAATCAACCTGTAACATAAACAAGTGCATCAACCATGCACCAACCTGTACCAAACAACCTATAATCAAACTGTACCATACACAAGTGAAACCAAACATGTACCAAGTATGTACCAATCATGTGTCAACTAATCATCAACTATGACTCATCAATATTTACCAACATCATGAACTATACACCTCATGTATGTGCCACCTCATCAACTACTTGTCTCAACCATGTACCCAACATCTGCCTTAAAAAAAATCCCTCATCAATTTCATCATCCAAATATGATTTGTAACTTTGTAATATACCTAGTGTATATGATCACATACCTGCAAACCTTCCTTAACTTTGACAACAAGAGACTATCATTTTCATCAAACGTTTCTTTAGTCTCACATGACTAGTTTTTGATTAGTCAACAACCCTAACTTGAAATGATCATAACTTTGTACCTGTAATGAATATATATCTGAAACTAATACACAATGTTATTCAGTGTGTTCTATACAATTCCTCCAGGTTTCACTACTTGGAACCTCTCAAAAAAAGAGTTATAGAAAAAATGGTATACCTTGTTGAATCCTAGCTTATTCTAGAGAGAGACCTTGTAGAGCATGCCCCACATGGAATATTTGTTGAATCGATCTGAAACTTTTACATAGAATACTACAAACTATAATCTAACCAAAACATTTGGTTTTACTAAATTTGGATCTGTTATGAATAATTTATGACGTTTTTACCCGAAACACATGTTTTAGACTAGTTTCAGGACTAGCCACAAACCCTATTTTCCACGGAGTGTAACTCCAAAAATACAATGACCCACAAGCTGAATTTTTTACCACAGATGCTTGGATATGTTTAATCAATGGAATAGAAATTTCATGGTCTGAATCATTCTAGAATTTTTTTTATTGTGGAAATGGTGAGATGACCTGTAAATAACATACCTTAGAAAACATCATCAAAAGAATTTATCCTTCCTTGAATTCTGGCCTTCTTTTATTCACCTTCTCTCAGAAATTCGGCTTAGATATCCTTTAGTTACCTCAGACACCTATAGGTATTCAATATTTTCAAGTGTGATTAAAATGAGAGAGCCTTGCCTCTTATTTATACTCTCCAAGTAGCTTCCTTAAAAACATCTTCTAGGTCACTTTGCCCACTTTCCTTATTTTAGGTTTAGCCCACTTCTAATTTCTCCATTAAATTTATTATTTAAATAATTTATTTTGTATTCAATTTGAATTATAGTAAACTCATCACTTCACTTTATTATTTACCTTCTAATATCTCTTAAACCACTTTGACTACTTTGACCTTTTGGGGCTTCTAGATGACATAAGAGGGTCCTCCAACTTCGTAAGGCCATAACTCTCAAACCATGAGGAGTTATGTGATGTTCCAAATAACGTAAGAAATGGAATGACATGTACCATACATATAGAATATTATTACCTAAAAATATATCAAAACTCATACCATTATCCATCAAACAAACTTGGGTCCATTACCCAAACCTGGGTTCTCCAACTTCTCATGGCCATAACTCTCTAACCATGAGGAGTTATGTGACGTTCCACATACCACCGGAAATGACATGACAAGCACTATCCATATAGGATAGTTTCACTAAAAAATTCATTGAACTTTATCTCATTATTCCACAAATAAGCATGGGTTCTCTAACCATACTTCTAGGATAACTCAATCCGCAAAGCGTCTTCCCGTGAGGGCTTTCACCATAAGGGGACCGCTTTTGAGTTCATCCATTTCTACTTATTATCAACCATGACAAGACAATAAAGAGTCATCTTTACATCAAACAAACTTGGGTCCATTACCCAAAACTTTGTGCTACTGAGATTTATTCAAGGGTTGACATCAATGACAACCAACCTTAATGAACATATAATATATCATATTTTATATATGATACCATTAGTTGATAATGACGACGACGATGATGATGATGTTGACTACGATGACATTTATTATTATGATGGTCGTAATGAGGATGATAGTTCCAAGTGATGAATTTCCAACTACTGGTAGCTAGCCTATAGTTTATAGTGGTATCTAGCTAGATTTTAACCTAGCTCTTGCCTAAGTAATTATTCATGGTTAGTTATCAATTCCCCTAGGTCTTAATTTTTTTTTTTTATTATTCATAGTTTATTATTATTAGTTGACCCTTTTCTTGTCACAATAGTCCATCCATTAATGGGAGTTGAAAGTGATAGGTTAGATTGAGGGACTTGAGGCTCAAGGTTCATTAGAGTTGGCTTGACCATTAAAAAACTAACCTTAATTCAATGCTCAAGGGGATTTCACAATGAAATCACATATTGAGCATGACTAATTTATCTAACCTATTGGTGTTGAATATATATCCCATTTGAATCGCAATGGACTCATTTATATTAGATTGAAGTTTAACTTAATGAGCATTAAATATGCATAATGATTCATATAGGTCCTTGAGAATCTAATTACATACTAGGTAATAAACTATAGCTTCAAATAATCATTCATTTCAAGGAATAAAAATAAATAGGTCTAAGTGAATGCCCTTTATTGAATCTATGTATGTGATCAATGATCCCACATATCACTCGAGACATGAAATCCTCTCCTTGAAAATATTTTACCCACACTATTTGGGAGGACATTGGTATGTCATTTTCATGGGATCTTCACTTAGAGAACCTAAGAAATAGCACCTTCGTTCGTGGGATATTAAAGAATTCCCCTAATTTTACTAGATATTTTTTTTTTGTAAGTAAGAGATTTTATATATAAAGGGCCTTCAAAAAACCAGACCAGAGGTACAAAAACTTGAAAACAACCGTGATGTAGTTACTGAATTGCCCCAATAGAGGGGAAACCAGTTCATCCAGCTAGGTAAGTCTAGCAATTTACAATCTGACAGTCTTAGAAAACAAAACTAAGCTGACTAAGCTACAACTAAGAAAAGAAACTAGTAAAGAGAACATAACCCATGTGGGGTCAGACACTTGGCGAGTAACCTGGCTAGGTGGCTTGATAGGCCGCGTACCAAGGTTCCTCCTCGATGGGTGTCCCTTTTCCTTCCAAATGCATGTCAGCATATACATTGCTCTCGTCCATTTTGGTAGCTGGTAGGGTGTCTCCAAGCAGACTGTATGCATGAAGACTTGTAGCTGTCGCAACTTCTGTGTCCTCATGCATGATCTTCTCCACAACGACCCCTACTGAACGTTGCGTCTGATCATTCCTGTCGTCGCCCTCTGCATGGGGTACCTATGTTGAAGCTGCACCTTCTGGAGTGGAGGGGAAAGCATCCTGGAAGGTGGATAGGATCTGAAGGAGGGTCAATGTCTTCCCATCCATAAGCTACAGTCGGAATTGGAAGTCCTCCATTCCCTGACGAAGCTCGAAGAACAGTCCATAGAGAATGGCTAGACTATATTTCAGCTGCGAATCGGGGATGAAGTCGGTAGATGAGTATGAACTGTGTCAGGCACTTTGAAGAAGAGGTGGCACCCCCAAGGGTGGCTGGGAGGAGAAAACTGCCGGTGCAAAAGAAGGTTCGCTGGTTCTGGAATTTGGTGGGACGACAAGAAATCGTGAAAGAGAGCCCGACGAGCTATCAATGATGACTAGGCATTCGAACCGGGAGGCAGGCAGGGTGGAGGAGCCAAGAGGCTACAAAGGTGGTGATGAGAACGTGGAGGGAAAACTAGGGGGAGAAGCAGAGGTATGGGGCCGAGGAGGATGCCATGGAGAACCTCTTCGTGGCCTTCCTCTTTAACGCGGCATAATGTGCTCCGGTTGAAGGCATAAATGAGTTGAGTGCCCCAGGCAAATGTGAAGAGCCCGAAGAGGGCCGAGGGTTGTGAACACCATGAAAGACTAGGATAAACTAGGCCTGGGCAGCAGAGGGATGAGAGGGTCGGGTCGCGAGCGAGGATAAAAAACACTTGCAGACGGAGGAGCCATAGTAAAGTTGGTAATGAGATTCGGGCACACCAACGTTAATGGTGCTGCAGCGGCGTGAAATCTCATAAATGTAAGGTCGAGGCAGTGGTAATTGGAATGAGCCTAGCACATGGCTCCCTCCCTTGCTGGCTTGACCTCTCTCCCACTTCTCACCATATGTCTCTCACTAACACCCCATCCAGGGAATTTTACTAGATATTGATAAATACCTCCAAAAATTGATTTTTTGAACCCCCCTTACAATTCATATTTCCAATAAAAGAAACCCCTATTTTTACTAGATACCCCTTTTTATACATCCCAATACCTATAAACCCCCCTAAATCCCACATCCTCCCCAATACCTGCAACATATTGACTTTATTTTTCACAATTTAAAAACCCCCTTTATGAATGAACGTAATATGATATTGGTCAACAAGGTGAATCCCCCGTGGTCATTTTGCGCATATTGTCCAAATCACCAATATTCTATAAGATCCCATCCCTTTATATGTCATTCAAAGTTTCAATTAATATCTCCTTCAAAGATCAAATTAAGATATCAAAAGATGCAATGAGCTTACCATATTATTTTTAGGGTAAACCAAAGTGAAAACTTATAAATATCTAGAAAGAAAATGTTCAAGTGCACTACTTATTTTCTATGTAGGTGCATTATTCCATTTCCCTCTTTTACTATAGTGGTGAATATCGCATAATGTAATTTTGGAGTGACATATCCCTATAATGGAATGTTGCTTGACATTAATACTTCCATTATTCTCCTCTCCTAATATAATTTCATAGAGACATATCCCTATAATGGAATTTAGTTTTAAAAGGAATTTATACCAAATAATTATGTAGTGATTTTTAAAAAGAAACATATACCAGAGAATTACAAACACAAAGGACCATAAGGAGGATAAAATAGACCAACTAAAATGCCAAATCAATGATTTGATCCCTTGTCAATCATTTCAATAGGATAATACTTGTATTACAATTTATAAATCATTGTGATAATAAGAGTTAAGAGCTATAGGGGTTTCAGTCTAAGTGTTATAGTGGTTAGGGGTTGTGGATATAATTACAAGTTAGCTAGGGGTTATATTGGTTAGGCATGATATGGTTTATGGTGGTATGGTGTTAAACACGTTAAGGTTCAAAGGTGATATGGGTTACAATGTAAAGGAGTGAAATAAGTTACATGGGTTAAAGTATATAAGGGATAGGGGTTAGAGTTTATAATTATAAGGGTTTCATAGGTCAAGGCTTAAGTACTATGTGTTATAAGATTTAGGGTTTTATGTGTTATAAGGGTAAGGGGTTAAGGGTTTTAGGTTTTAACAATTATATGTATTAGGTATTATAGGTTTTGCAAGGGATAGAGGGGTCATGAGTTCAATCTATAGGGGTTATGGGTTATAAGGGTTAGATGTTAGAAACATTAGATGTATTATAGAGTTAGGGTTTATAAGTGTTAGGTTTTTGGTAGGGTTAGGGATTATAAAGGTTTAGGTGTTAGGCGATGAAAGTGCAATGTACTCATAGGTTCAAGGTCATAAATTCTTGAGAAAAATAAATAAATATAATTAAAAAAATAAAAATCCCAAGGCAATAGATTTCAAATTTTAGTTTTTTATGACTATTGTTGTTTGAATAAGTTGCCATTATAGGAAATATCTGATGTATAGCATGGTAATGATCCTTATTTTTAGTGTCTATGGAGCCCTATTTTCCAAGTGTTTTCAACATGCTACAGATCCTTATTTTTAGTGGCTATAGAACCCTATTTTCTGAAGTGTTTTCAACGTGCTACAGATCCCAATTTTTAGTGGCTACAAAACCTTGTTTTACAAATTGTTTTCAACATGATATGAATTCTCTCCTTCCCAATTTTCCATTTTCTATCCACCATCAATTTCCTTTTTTCGAGTATGGAAAAATAATTTATCTTCGGGGGGGGGATCATATCATACAGGTCATGCTCAACTGTCATCTTCCTTGTCATTTTAATCATAATCATTGGAATCAATTACTACAGAACCTTCATTATAGAAACCATCATCTCTTCCTTTTTGTATCAATGGGGAGTTCAACTATGGAACATGAACCAGTTGGAACTAGCATGTTGCAGACTAACACACAAGCAATGTGGATTTTTGAAGAAGTGGGTTGGTTAACATACTTTGATCACCTACAAGGGTTTAGTATCATCACAACTTTTGAATTTGCATGCACATTCTTGAAAAGTTTAGCTATGGTAAGAGGTTTATGCATTCTAGTTATAGAAGCAATAATTTCTCAAGTAACATGCCTATTGATGGAGGGAGAGCATTGGTTTGAGCGACACACTATGTCAAACAATGCCTAGCTAGATAGTTTGGTAGGCAATGAAACTATGAAAAAGTACAAGTAATAAGGGGATTAAATGATATTCTTTGAGGTATCCTTGGTTTGAAGTTGCATATTATATTTAGAAGCAACTTACTTGTGAATGTTGATATAGTTTACTATACATATACCATTTCAATATTTTGACTCATTTGTGACATCATCGCCTTATCAATGTCCCATTTTTCACGCTTCGATCTCTATAATTGATGGAACAGATGGTGAGAACACAAAGGCACCCAGAAAGGAATCAAGTTACTGGTAGTATATGTTCTTTTGCAAGTTGGATGGACATAGGAAGAGTTCATTGTAGGGTATGGAACAGAGGCAGTAGCCAATGAGGGCCAAGCAAATGATGCAAGGTATGAACCAGAGGAAATAACAAAATAGGGCCAAGAATAGGTCATATGTTAACAATAGGTTGAATAAATAGGCCCTAGCCACCAAAATATCAAATAATTTGATAGTTTCCAACAAGAGACAACTCCTTTTGTGAGCGAAAAACATAACATGGGTAGAGTTTTTGTTGCTCATGAGATTTTTAAACAAATAAGAACCAGATCAAGTAGTGTTACAAAACTTGTTTCCATGGAATATAGTGAAGAGCCAAGGCAAGCTATTTCTATAGAACCCATTTCCATGAATTCTATTGAATAAATAGGGAAGGCTACTAATACAAAAGGAATTGTCGTTAGAGCTCAATCAATTAGGAGGAAGAGGGGAATTGGCTAGTTATTTGGTAAGGATATGCATCCAAAGTCCTTATTATTCTAAATTATTGAGAATTAATAAGAATTTGAGATGGATGATCAACCTCATCAAGAGGTTGCATAAAAATTGGTTGTTTCCCAGAAAGAAAGAGAATGTTACAATCCCAAACCAAATATGGATGCTTTTCTTCAGATTGTAGAAGAGCACATGGAAGTAAAATGAAAAAAATGCAATACATTGAGAGACAAATTCCCACCATATTATTTTCATGAAGGTGGTGCTATTAATGTAGAAATGTATTTTAGACCTTTTCCATAGAACCTAATGATATTGAAGTTATCACATCAAATCCTATTGTTCAAAATATTTCTATAGAACCTAATGATGTTGAATTTACTACATATATTGTTGTTGATAATACTACTATAGAAACTATTTGCCACCTTATACCATAAAACCAAAGGAAGCATAAACTATTATTCCCTCTGCTGCAAAAATTGAAGAGGAAGTTTTCAAGGAAACTATGTATGCGATTTCTACATGAGTTACTAAAAATCCTACTAATGATAATGTTGCTATATAAACTATTGAGGTTCCCACTGATATGGAACCAAAGGAAGAAGAAACTATTATTCCCTTTGCTATAGATACTGAAGGTAAAGTTTTGAACAAAACCATGTATGAGATTGCTATGGAAGTTGCTAATGAAAGACAAAAGGAGACTACAAATCCTTTGACTCATGTTATAGAGGGTCCCCTGGAGGCGTAAAAACAAGATACACTAGCAACAAAAAAATTCTTAGAGATTTTTCAACTTAGGGATGAGGTAGCTAGATGGAGAAGTGTTGTTGAATCCTTTGTCCAATATACCATCTCCTTGTAAACTCATAATTAGATTATTCTCAGTCTCTAGGAATAATGGGTTGAGTTCTATGATAAAAAGAGGGAATAGTGGGAATACCTTTGGAAAGAACACCAAACTCTAGAAGCAACTTAGATGAAATTATGAGAAAAACAATAAGAAGAAACATAAGAAAGCCATCAATTAATTCAGACAAAGGGAAGATGTACCATTTAAAATTGGAAGCACTACAATGTAGGGGGCCTTTCCTAATGCATGGAATTTTCTAATAGGAATGATGGTTTTTGTTTGAAATACACCAACTAATTGAAGGTAAATCTTGTAATGTTTTCACCAATGACGAATTATTAACTCTTTATTCTAGTGCTAGGAGGAAATAAAAAATTTGCTATTAGAGCTATACCAACATGAATTTATTCTAGGGAATTTGAGGAAATGGGACCCTAATCCATCTATAGGAGATACACAATTGAGGGATTTCACAACATTCTTGGTACACCAAATTTAGTGGATTAAATATTGGTCCTATTTGGAGAATGCATAATTGAATGCCAACCTATGAGTAAGAGGAGAATATAATAATCCCCTAAAGGTAGTCATGGAGTATAAAAGGTTACTTAGATAGCCTTGCATTTATTCTTACCTCCAACAAGCACATAGGGTTACTCTTTATGAATGTGAGAGGAGAGTAACATAGTCAAGATTTGAAGCTTTTCTTGGTTTTCAACATAGATGGGATGCTTAGCCCTTGAACATAGAAAAATAGAGACAATATCTTATCCTAACTGTTCGTGCTCGAATCGTCGCCTGATGAGCAAGAATGGGAGCACTAGCATGCCCTGTTGGGCTCAGCAGGGCAGAACAGGTTTGCTGTGGATCAAAATGGGTTAACATAGAATAGAAAACCAAACGAAATAAAATCTACCTAAGAGCTGAAAAGAAAATAACATTACAACCATAAACAAAACTTCAAACGTGAGACAAGGGAGTTCCCAATGGGTTTAAGACTTGATCTATTAACAAAACCAAAGCACACGCTGTAGAAGGGACAATGGTTCCTCTTCCCTCGAGCGGAAGGTCCTTCAGGAATCATCAACTGAATGCTTTCCTTACAAAAATGAAGCGGAATGGATGGTGAAGGCTTCGGTATTACAGCTGATGGTAGTGATCAAGACTGGAAGCTTGAAGCATCACGTGCGGCGTAACTCACAAAATTCCACCTGGCTGAAATAATGGAAGGCCTTCAACGCGCAGCCATTTCGGTAGAGTCGCGTAACTGGATTCGGTTAGACTTACGGGCTGGTTAGGATTTAAGCAAGCCGTAAATTAGCGTTTTGGGGACGTGCGTCACGGATGTCCAAATCATCTGGGCTGAAGGTCTATTGGCGATTAGGAAGCGACAAGCATTTAATAATGCCATATTAGCGAATCGGCTTTTCATGTAGACGATCGCGTGCATGCGTCGCTTAGCTGTACTTCTTTCGTTCGCCTATCCCGCACATCACAGCAGCGCACCTTATGATGTGAAGTGTCTTTCAATTTTGTATAGCTGTTGACGCATACGGAATCTTTGCGTAGATGGTGCCGCAGAGATGACTTCGTTACTTTTTTTGATGATGCAGAGTTCTTGTTGCTATGTGCGGATGATGTGGAGTTCTTGTCGCCATGCTGACGAAATTTCGATTATTAACAACTTCAACACAACTATAAATAGATCCCTTATCTACATGAACTCTCTAAGGAAGCTTGGAACATAATGGTTGGGGATGAAATTCCATTTCCCACTCATTTTGTGTCATTCAACAATAAATAAGAAGTTATTTTTTCTAATGATCAAATATAGGAAGAAACCTTTTGGGAAGATGTCGACCTCAAACTTGGTTATTGTGTGATGGGGGAGCATGAATACTCTCCTTATAACTTCAAAATGTGTCATAAAAGTACAACCATTCAAACTTGTCCCACTTTTTCCACTCATCCCACTCAGACTCATTTGATTTTGATGATTAGATGGGATATTCTAGGGTCACACGAGGATGTGAAACAAGTTTAGTTGGGAGGAGATGAATTTGATAGATAAAATTTTATACCGTTGATGCCATGACTATGATGCCTAAAATTTTATGCCTTGCCATTTATCATTGATCATTTTAATGCCTAAACTTTTTCTAGAACATATCTCTATAAAATTGAATATATGTTCTAGCAGTGTAATCTCTAGTTTGATTTATGTCTTGTGAGTAAAGCGAGTTGTCAGTTCCATTTAGCACTGCTATAGCTTAATCTAGTACTCTATTATGAGGATTTAGGGTCCACTCAACCAAACAAGTGTTATTATTTCATTGTGTTGTTATTCATATTATTAGAGTTATCAGTTTTTGTTGTGTGCTGAGTCACAAAGGTTTAGAAATGGTTGATAGTTTACTCAATTCATTGTTGCTAATCATGATTTTTTTACAAGTTAAACAATTTGATGAAAATTAATTATTAGTTCATATCTTGAAGTATTGTTTCATTTCTACAAGTGTAATTAATGTTTTCAAGTGTGGTTACATTTTACAAAGAATGCGATTCGATCTTGCAATCTAGTTCTAAAGTGTGACTTTTGTTTTAATACAACAATGCATTTTGCTTCTACCACAACATGCCATGAATCCATATTTTTAGTGGCTACAAAGACCGTCTTTCCTGAAGTTTTTTTAACATGCTTCTGAGGTCCCTATTTTCATTGCCCACATTAGACCTATTTTCGAGTGTTTCTCAACATGCTACATATCCTATTTTCAATGGATACAAAACCCTTTTTTTTGAAACAAGATTCTAATTAGGATTCTGTTACAACTTTGATAATTTGGTAAAAAAATAATTGTTAATTCACATTTTTTCAAGATTGTGCTTACATTTACAAAGTATGAGTGCGTTTTGAAATCTAGCTCACAAAGGCTGATTTTTTTTTAAATAAAAGTGGATCCTTTATATTATACTTTCACAAAATACATATAGCTGGCATGCAAGGGCGGTACGTCGAGAAGAAGGCGGAACGGCGTCCGGTGATGATCAAAGGAAATAGGGAAAGTTTATTACCGAAGGAAACCCGATTTGTTCTATGAAAGCTGTCTTAACAGGAACCATACTGTAGCTAATAAAACTAGAAACCATTGTAATTGAAAATGGCACTGAAACCATGAAAACAAAGAACCTAATCAGTGAGGATTGCCGCCATTGCCTGGGAAGACGAAGGGATGCGCACAGGTAGGACACTGGCGGCGAGGAGTGGCCTTTGAGTAAGCCGCGTAGAGCATGTCCACTCTCTGGCTGAGTCGCATAGTGTTGAAAGCCTGGTCCTCCAGAAGACTGTGCATTTCGAAGATTAGCTCGAGATGTTCTGGATGCAGCAGCTGTGGTGAGGGAGGCGGACTTCTCTCCAGCTATGGTGCTTCTTGGCTCGGTTTCTTTTCTTTTCCCGATGAAGTGCCTTGATCCTGCGCCCCAGTGGTGTCATCCGGGATTTCCTCCATGAATATGCAGACCGGGTAGGTGACAGATGGATCAGTTGAGGGCTGCGGAAGGATGCTCGGTGTGTGGGGAGGTGGTGAGCCCCCGAGGCACAACGGAATCTCCCAATCATCAGAAATGTTGGGCCATGGTTCCTCCTCCACAAGCGTTCCAGGCGGTGAAAGTGTTGCGGCTGGGGTGGCTCTGCGCTTCCTCCAGACCATGCGAATTGCTTGGATAAATCTTTGGTGTCGCTTCCTCCGGGAAGTAGCTGCGTACCAGTGGGCCCCTCGCCTTGGTCGTCCGTGAAGTCGTGGCATGGTTTGTGTGAAGGAGGAGCCTCCTGCTCGGTAATGCCAAGCCGAGTGTGGTGAATTCACATTGAAACCCCGAGTGTTATCCCAACTCTTGCTGCTGTGTAGAACATATACCAGGAGGGAGAGAGCCATTAACGCCGAGAGTTTAGTGCTCTGGCGTTCCGTCCCTTTATCGCATGCAAAGAGATCCATCATCCTTCAAGATATACGGAATACGGAGGCAGAGCCTGTATTAACTCTTCACAGCCCGGATGGAGGCCTCCATTAATGCCCCGTCTGATGCTGCCTCCACGTTCTCGGGCTGCTCCTCCACATGGCTCGTATGCGCGCGTGGCACCCCATCCGGGGGCTAAAGTGCGATTTTTATTCCTATCCTAGCAATGCATTTTCCTTATACATCATGCTATGGATCCCTATTTTTCAGTGGCCATAGAACCATGTTTCTCAAAGCATTTTCAAAATGATATAGATCCATGTTTTTATTGGCCATAAACCCTTCTTTTCCAAAGTGTTTTTAGCATGCTACAGATCCGTATTTTCAACATACTACAAACCCTTGTTTTCAGTGGTTACAAAACCTCATTTTCCAAAATATGATTATAATTATGATTCTACTACAATTTAGATAATTTGATTAAAAATTATTTTTGTTTCATTTATGCAAGTGTGGTTATATTTTGCATGGAATATGTTATTTAGAATATACAATTTTTTATTAAAATTAGACTATTCAAATTCAACAATGCTCAAAAGAAAATACACAATCCATGAATAAAATTTCGTCTCCATTTTAATTTCTAATAAATTAAAAAAAGTGATTATATGTTAACCCTGGACTATATAATATGCCACCTTATTTGGTGATTAAATATATGATCATCCATTTCTTTTTGAAAAATTAGAAGGGGGTCAAACCCTTTTGAGATCCCAAACCATGTGAGTACTCAATTTGAACCCACTCACTTTATTAAATAATATTTATTACATATCTAGCTCAGATTGATCTTAAATTTCATCCAATTCATTATCTAACTCATCCAAATAAGAATTTGTATCCAACACTTCAAAATCATTGAAATGATTGTCCATAACCACATCTGGGATGTATAGCACTAATTCATCATCAATATAATCATCACCATCAACCTATTGCATAGGTCATGAGCCAATAATTGGATGGTTAGGTTCATGGAACTCTTGGTTCAAAGTTTCTTCCTACTCCCTTGCATATTCTTTGTATTCTTCATGAACATATTCTTTTGGAACATACTTTATAGGAATTACTCTTGGATCAAATATAACAACAAATGACCAACCTACCCTACTTGGAACCTATGAATAAAATGATTTCTCACATTGACTTGAAAGGACATAGGTCTATGTACTCAACTCATACCTAGTAGTATTAATCATGGTAAATCCATTATCATGATCATTGACACTCCTTTGAGCACCTCGTAGAAACAATATGTACCATATGAACTTAAAGAGAGCCACTTTGAAGGATTTTAAATTTATATCCAATATCTTCTAGATAGTCATACTATCTCAAATAAGATGTGATCAAATTTATTTCACCCCTATGGGAAATATTAGTAATCTGATTGTCATAGGTTTTCTTCTTATTATCCAATTGTTTGGTGTGATTTTTTCTACCATTACACCATAAATATTTGCAATGTTTCACCTTCATACTTGACATATTATAAATTTATTTTCATGATTTGACAAATATATGTATGATGTAATGCGAGGGATAGTAAAAAAACACAAAAATGGGAATTGAAAACTAAAAATCAATGGAAAATGATTACCTTTATGTCTTTTGCACTAGATGTCATATCAATTTCCTTCTATCTCATGTTTGTATCATTATCCACATAAACTCTTATAATCAACACTACTACCCCTCTCCATGATAAACGATGGTAAACTTCTTTACATCATCCTACATGTACCTTCATATAGTCATGATTTTTTGAAATGTATAAATGCATTTCATCTCACTCTTCACTGCCTCGATAAAGAAAGAAAATATATATCTAGATACTAATAAAGATTAAAAGTATATGTACAAAGATAGTAATTAAAATAAAATCTAATATATTTCACCTTTCTTTGTATACCTTTCCCAAACAACACCTCCCCTTCAAATTTGTTGGTGGAATAAACATCCCAAAGGAGAGGCACATTATTATCACCCACTACATGGGGTAAATACTCACTAAAGTACATTGTGTATTGATATACCATACAAACTTCAACCATTGATCCCTCTTGATGTAGGATCATCGTATAAAGCCCAAGTGCACACCTGAAACCAAAGAGACAGCTGGACGCGCAGATGAAATTAAATACGTTTTTGTGAAAATGTTTTGAAGTTTAAAATCTGAAGCATTAATGTAATGGATAGGAGGCAAGTGCAGTTGCATTTATATCTGAATATCCAAACTGATTTTGGAGCGTATGTTCCTATCCGCCGGAAGTAATAGGAATTTATGTGTGTTTAATGCAAGTAGGTATATTTAATTTAATAGATTAGACAGTTTAGGAGGATAGGAGGGAAAACGGATGATAGACACCCTCACCTTGTATCATTGTAACATTATTAAGAATTCATAAGATGTAGAGCTGCTCAGAGGAGAACAAAGAATTTTATGGATTTTTATTTTTTATTTTCCATGTATAGGAGCACTGGAATTAATAGAAAAAATATTTGATTCCAATCTATGTTTTTGTTATGGTTGTTGGAACCACCTATTAAATGGTATGTTGCAGGCTTGTTTGCATTCTCTGTATGCATTTTTCATCAATGATATGTGTGTGTGTGCATGCTCTAGAATTCTATGTTGAATGTTTGAATTCTGGATAAGGGGAGAATGAGTTCCAGTCGTTTCTCTTTATGAGAACTTTTGCAAAGAGTGCAGTGGAGGGTTTTCAAGGAATGCATCGACCAGGCTCTGAGTTTCATCTCAGAACTCTCAGAGGAGATTCAAATTGTGTCTTCACATGTAAGAGTGCTACCAGAGCACATAACCATTCAAAGTGTGCGTAGGCTGGGAGAAGGGAACAAATTATTTCAAACTCATAGAGGAGTCAAAGAATTCTCTGTTGCAAAGAGTGCATAGAGCCGAAGACCCAAATAACTTGAGGGTATTTGAAAATTTTCCACAAGGAGTGTGTGTAGGGACCCTTTTGGAAGCCTTGAGTTCTTAAGTGAAATATCAGAAGGGATAGAACCTTTGAATTATTCAAAGGAAGGCAGAGGTCAAAATCGTCTCACAGAAGTCAAGTTCAGGAGGAAGGACACCAAGTCATTTGGCCAGAATTCCTTGAGAAGTTGAATCGGAGGGTGGAATCACTTCAAGAGGAAGTGCCAAAGTTTCGTGAGATGTTGGATCTTGTGGAAAAACTGAGGGTTTAAGACTGAGAGTATTTCAACACCCATAATATCAGGAGGAATAGTGACGATTAGATCTGGATCAACGAGGACTGTTGATCTCGTATGTGAATTCACCATATCGGGAATCAGGAAGTGGAGTAGTTCAAGGTTGGACTCAAGAGTTGCGAACTCATGGGTTGCAAAACCCTGATACAGTGAGGGATGTTGGATCAAGTGATCCAATTGGATATCAATGGCCACCCACCTTTTCTAGCTGGCTCAAAACAACTTTCTAGCAATTTTGATAATTTACTATTTTTAGCAGTTTTTCGGGTCCTAGACTTCCAGAGCCGTTTTGAGTCCATAAACGGTGTTTTTTGGTGTATGTTGCAAAATTTTATGATGACATTTTGTGAAATTGTTGTATTCCTCGGATATATCTTTCCAACGGGATATCATACGCCTAAAACGAAGATCGTATACAAAAGTTACAACCACGGGAAGTTGATGTACTGACTTACCCAAACGAGGCCCACATGACTTTTGGCGCTTCATCTCCTAGGGTTAGGTTTTTGGATATTTAGGGTTTTTGAAACTCCTGTTTATTGAAAAAAGGCCTCGAGAGCCTCATTTCAATCATATTCTTGTGAATGAGCATAGCTGTCACATCTCTTCTTAAAGATAATCTTCCACCATTCCAACAAGCTTGTTTTCCGCTGCATTTTACAGTTTCAGCTTATTTCCTTATTGAATAGAAAACCAATTTTACTGTATCTCTGTTATTCTGTGTTAAGCATATGGTAATAATCTGTAGTCATTTTGTTCTACTCATAAAATCCATATCAATGGTATCAAAGTGGTCTGCTCCTTGTCATCTTAATGCATGTCCCCAACGAGGTTGGAGTACAAAGATTTGGGTCTCGAGCTTGTTTCTCTTGAGGACAAAAGATCTCATACACCTAAGAAACCTCTCATGGAAGGAGAAAAGAAATATGATGAGACAGGAGATCCTTTCAAACTATTGATTAAGGAATCCCTCGCGCAACAGAGGAACGAGATGATGGATAATTTTGCGCAAATCCTTCGGTGACTACCAACAGGCGATGCATCTTCTTTGAGCGAAGGCACCGCCCCCTTCAAGGTACAAATAAACTTTGACATTCCTATGTTTGAAGGTTATATAGACACAGATGATGTAGACAAGTGGTTGAATCTACTAGAAGGGTATTTCTCTGTCCATAACTTTTCGAATAGAGAAAAGATTACTTTTGCGCTCCTCAAAGCCATTCCCCATATCAAAGATTGGTGGGAAACTTTCTGTGAGCAAAAGGAAATAGAGGAACCCTCATTATTTACAGTCATGACCACCTGGGAATCTTTCAGGGATGATATTAAGGAACAATACTACCCTGTCACAAGTTATGACGACTTATATACCAAATGGACCACACTGCGGCAAGAAGGAGACCAAGCAGTGCCAGATTTCACAAATATATTCCATACCTTGTGCACCAAGCTGGGCATCAAATATTCAGAGAGACATCTGGTGCTCAAGTATCATGGTGCTCTGCATAGATACATCCAGACTGAAATGGAATTTTTGGACATATCATCCTTGGGCGCAACCTATCGATATGCCATCAAAATCGAGCAAAAGCTCAAACAAAAGATGCAAAAATTTGGGTCGGGGAACCCCTCACAAAAAAATCTAGGAAAGGGTGGCCCCAACCCATAAAAGAAAGGACAGAGAAAATATGGATAGTATTAGGACAACCAGTCCAAGTCGCAAGGAAAGAAGGACACCAGAAATACAAAGAAAGATACTAGGAAGTGGTGCGACTTTTATAAGAGCCCTTGGCATAACACTGCTAACTGCCACTCAAAGAAGATGCTAGTGGCCGAAGTGAAAGCCTCTGAATTAGATGCGGGTTCTAACTTTGAGTTAGAACTATAAAGGGGAAGATAGATCATTGACACGGAACCCAGTGCCACCATTTCTACCACCAAGCTCCAGCATGGTGAACCAGACAAGCCAGAAGAAGGAGAGGGCCTCTTCCATTCACAAATGTAGGTAAAATGCACCCCGCTGCACTTCATCATTGATAGTGGTAGCTAGAAGAACCTCATCTTAGCAGAGGTCATCAAGCGGCTAGCCCTGTCAACAATGCCACACCCACAACCCTACACCATTGGATGGCTCTGCCAAGGAAGCGATCTCCGCGTCAGCCAACAGTGTCGACTGTCGTATGGCATCAAGCCCTTCAAAGACGAGGTATTGTATGATGTTTCTCCTCTCGAATTTTGTGATGTTCTTTTGGGCCAACCTTATTTATGGAAATGTCATGCTATATATGAGTCTAGGTCTTGTAGTGTTATTATTACTTTGAACAAAAAATTGTACACGATACCCGAGGCTGTCCCACCTAGTGATATTTCATTGATCTCTGCTAAGCAATGCAGGAATGTCATATCTCAGATGGGGAAGTTTTTCTTCTTCGTGATTCGCTCTCAGAATGAGAGAAAAATCACAACCACATCTAGGGTCTCTACGACCGACCTCTCCACACAGCAGAAGAAAGTAGATAAGGTCGTGGAAGAATACTAAGATATCTTCTCCTCACCTACTGGGGTACCTCTGCACTGCCAGGTCAAGCACTCCATCGATATGACCCCTGGTGCACCACTGCCCAATGGGCCAGTCTATCACCACTCTCTGTTAGAGAATGAGGAGATCAAGAGACAGATCCAAGAATTGCTCCACAAGGGGCACATCCATCCTAGATCATCACCTTATGGGAGACCAATTGTGCTGGTACAAAATAAATATGGAACCTGGCAACTTTGCATTGATTATCGGGCTCTGAATAAAATCACAGTCAGAAACCAGTACCCTATTCCCCGAATCGATGACCTCCTTGATCAACTCATGGGGGCCAAATACTTTAGTAAGATTGATTTGAAGTTTGACTACCACCAGGTCCTGATAGAACAGATAGATGTATGGAACACCACCTTCAAGTCAAAGGAAGGCCTTTTTGAATGGTTGGTCATGCCCTTTTGTCTAACAAACGCTCCAACCACTTTCATGAGGATGATGGACAATATCCTGTGACCATTCACCAATACTTTTGTAGTGGTGTATCTTGATGACATTCTCATTTACAACAAGACTTGGGCTAAACACTTGCAACATATTCAGTAGGTTCTGCACACCCTCCGATAGCACAAGTTATACGCCAACTCGGAAAAATTCTCCTTCGACATGGACATGGTACATTACCTAGGCTACATCATTGATCAACATGGCGTACATGTGGATCCAACCAAGATCCAAGTCATCTGTGACTGGCCAGCCCCAACCACACTCACTGAGCTTCAGAGCTTATTGGGCCTTGTCAATTTCTACCGTAGGTTTGTGTTGGGATTCTCTCATATTGCATGGGCCCTCAACCAAATAACCAGGGGTGGTGGTAAGGAAAAATTTGTGTGGGGCCAGCCCCAACAACAAGTGTTCGATGATTTGAAGCAGCGCTTGTGCTCAGCCCTAGTACTTTCACTACCAGACCTACAACAGACCTTTGAGATTGAGACTGATGCTTCAGACTATGGTATGGGTGCCGTTCTCATGCAGCATGACCACCCCGTGGCCTATCATAGTGCGACACTATCAAATGTTGTCTGTAAGTACCCTACTTACGACAAAGAAATGTACTCCATTGTGCAAGCCTACCTCCAGTGGAGACATTACATTCTTTGGAGGGAGACAGTCATCCACACTGATCATAAGCCACTGCAGTTCATGCAGACACAAGGAAAATTTCAGAATGAACACCATCAAAAGTGGTCCACATACTTGCAACAATTCCACCTCAACATAAAGTATAAAACAAGAAGCACCAATCGCATCACTGATTGAATCAACAAACCACTAGTCGTGACACTCACCACACTGTTATACTCCTGCGACCATGAGACCTCTGAATGGCCCCAACTCTATGAGATAGAACCAGACTTCACCACCACCTACCAAATGTTGGGTGCAAAGGCAGTTGTCGATAATTTCCATCTTCAGGATGGGTTGCTGTGTTATCTGGTCCATATATGTGCTCCCTCAAGTGAGCGAGCAAAGTTGATCTAGGAATCCCACTACAGTCGGGTGGCAGGATGCTTCAGTGTCGAAAAGATAGTGGTGATGCTACAAAAACATTTCTACTGGATGAAACTTCGACAGGAGGTCGACACGTATATCAGGTATTGCACTGCCTGCACTATTGCCAAACCAACCACTAAGAAACAGGGCTTGTACACCCCTCTTCCTACTCCTAACAGACCATGGGAATCCATCTCAATGGACTACATATCAGGCCTCCCGTTCACCAAGCAGGGAAATGACTATGTTTTTGTGGTTGTCGATCGCTTTTATAAGATGGTGATTCTAGTTGCTTGCAATAAGAGCATCACAACAAAAGCCACTGCCAAGCTCTTCTTTGAACGAGTCTGGGTACATTTTGGAATCCCACAAACCATTGTATTAGATCGGGACAATTGATTTCTCAGCACATTCTGCTCGAGCCTCTGGTCACTGCTGGACACCAAGCTCACAAAATCCACAGCCTTCCACCCCCAGATAGATGGCCAAACTGAGGTTTTAAATCGAATGATCGTTCATATCTCGTGCATGTATAATTCCAAGCACCCTCGCACATGGGATGAGAGTATTCCCTATGTCCAACATAGCTACAATCGAGCCCTACATATCTCAACCGACCACAGCCCCTTTCAGGTGGGGTTGGGATTCCAACCATTGGGTCCCATAGATGTTGCACTTCCCCTTGTGATCACCTCGATCGACTCCTCTCCTACTCCACCTGAGGCTGGCAAATCCACCTAGTTCATTGAGAGGATCCAACACATCTTCCAACAGGTTCAGGATATCCTACAGAAGTCCAATGACAAGTACAAGAAGTGCCATGATCAACATCGGGTTCCACATAAGTTTTAGGTGGGCAACAAAGTTTGGTTGCACTTGCAGAAAGAACGCCTTACAGGACCCCATTGGAAGATTTTCCCACTCAGTTACACGTCTTACACCATCACCAAGGCTATGGGGGATAATGTTTTTGAGCTCAACATTCCTCCTTTCCTTGGCCTGCACCTAGTGTTCAACGTGGACCTCCTTCGACCTTATTTCCCACCATTATTGGACACCTCAGACGTAGAAGAACAACTGACACCAACAGATCTCAACCCCGACTGCATACAACATGCATCCATTGATTAGATTGTGGAAATACAGATCAAGGGAACTCAACAACAAAGGATCCAACTTTATCGAGTCGTCAAAACAGGGCAGCTCCTGCACCAAGGCAAGTGGCTCACCCAGGGCCAAATTCAGTAGAAATTTCCTCATCTGATGGGGAACTCAACACAATGGAGACCATTGCTTCCTAAGGATGGAGGATTGATCCAGGTGGATATCGATGGCCACCCACTTTTTCCAGCTGGCTCAAAACAACTTTCTAGCAATTTTGATAATTTACTATTTTTAGCAGTTTTTCGGGTCCTGAACTTCCGGAGCCATTTTGAGTCTCTAAACAATGTTTTTTGGGGTATGTTGCAAATTTTCACCATGAAATTATGTGCAACTATTGTAGTCCTCGGATAGATCTTTCCAACGGGATATCATACACCTAAAACGAATATCGTATGCAAACGTTATGACCCCGGGAAGTTGATGTACTGACTTACCCAAACGGGGCTCACATGACTTTTGGCGCTTCATATCCTAGGGTTAGGTTTTTGGATGTTTAGGGTTTTTGAAACTCTTGTTTATTGAAAAAATTCCTTGAGAGCCTCATTTCAATGATCTTCTTGTGAATGAGCGCAACCGTCACATCTCTTCTCAGAGATAAGCCGCCACCATTCCAACAAGCTTGTTTTCCACTGCATTTTACAGTTTCAGCTTATTTCCTTATTGAATAGAAAACCAGTTTTACTGTATCTCTTTTATTTTGTGTTAAGCATCTGGTAATAATCTGTAGTCATTTCATTCTTCTCATAAAATACAGATCATCGAGGGAGGCACACAGCCGTAGATCTCGTCGAGGGTACGTTTTTGGAGTTGGGGATCCATAGAGGAAGAGGATTAGTTGTTGGTTGTTTTCTCAAGTTGCGAAAGCCGAAGAATCGTGCGAACAAGTGGCAAGAACTCACCCCATAAGTAGAGTAAAGCAGAGGTGACATGTGGCGTGCCCCCGTCGCTTGGGTGGATTCAACCTTCGTTGACATTTCACGTTTTGGGGATTCGTAAGGGAAGGGCACGAGAGGTTGGCGCTCCAACTCACAAAGTCATGAGTTGTGAAAGGTGCTTGTGTAAGGCTTGGCTGTGGTCATATTGAAAAAGGGGCTGAAGAGGGGGATTACTCCTTAAGCCCATTCACAATTTCACATTTTGGCTATTTCCAAGGACTGTGGCATTGTATTCGAAGTTTCCAACTCGCGAGACCCAAAATCCTTTGCGGGTTTACACAAGGAGTTCAGTTAACCCTTGTTGTGGTTTAGAGAAGATCCTACGTGGATCTCGGCCTGAGATAAGGAGGTCTGCACCACCTCTGTACATGATATTTGTCTGAAAAAATCCTTCAATGCCTTCAAGTGCCTCTCCACCAACCACATTGACCTTGTGTGTACAGGTCCACATATTTCAATCTCCTCGACTAAATGTAAGAGGTAATGTTCTTGTGCATTGAAAAATCTTGGTTTTAGATACTTTTGAATTTCACACAATATATGGAGAATTTATCACTTCCAATACTTGATATCTTCTTTATGTATTTTTTTCGATGCAACCACCTAAAAGTGAAAAGAAATAACATGTGCCAACAAAAAATAATACAATGTAAGTAAATAAAATGTCGATAAGTTCTACAAGTAACATTTCAATTAAAACTTTTTTCTTACCTCGTGTACTTGTTGAGATCATATATAACTTGTATAATCTGAGTGTGTATGTTTTCACAGTTGGTCATAATTGTTGTATATATTTTTGGAACTAAACTATATAGATAGTTTTGAAACGTCCAACGTTTCGAGTGGATACTCCACCCGTTTTCGAGGACATGAGAAGTTGACTAATTAAAAAAGAGTATGCTCAAAAGTAGAATTTAAAGGGTTGAAAAACAGAAGATAGTTGTTGAAAAAGATCATTGTGTAAATAATAAAATAACTAAATGACCATTGGAAATTAACCAATTTTTGACAAAGAAAGGAGAAAAAATAACGAACAATAAATTATGAAAGTGGAGAGACAACAAGAAAAATAAATGATTAAAGGGGGGGAGAGTGTAACGCCCCCTCCGTAATGACAAGGAACAACAAGGTAAAAAGGGTAATTTTTTTTTGCAATAGGATAATAGAATCATCACACAATTTTCATAGCATTTCAAGCGACACATCATCGAAACAAATAATGACACAAGCCAACGCATGGAAATAAATAACAACGACACATGATCCACATAAAAAGTTCATAATTATTGACGCAGTCCCATACATCAAATAAACTGAAGCGAAAATATAAATAATGATCAACCATCAATATTAATTATCAAGTATTCTTGGTGCGGCATGAAATTCTACTACATAACATACATCAATTAATTGATGCGATTACTACCTACGAAAAATCCTACAAAAGTTCATTACACATATCATAAAACAATTGATTGACACAATTTCCGTTTACGATGCATTCCAACAACAATAAGTAGCTAAAACAAAACTCTATCATAAAGATATGCCAAATTAAACATACTCGCACATAATTTTATAACACTTAGGCCACCTAATTCCATTCACCTAATTCTATGGACAATCCTTCAATACTTCCTACATTGTGAGGATAACAAAGATAACAAAATTGTTTCATTATGATGCCTACAACTCCAAAATTACATCACGAACGTTTAAAAAAACAACAATTACACCACAAGGCAATTGTCATAATTCCATTTTCAATCAAGCTATGATTTATCACTATAACCTTATTAAATCAATGAACATTCTATTATACTAAAAGCATTGAGACTTTAAAGATAAGACAACAATTTAATATAAATTATTTGATCTTCTTAACTCCATTTTATTTCCCACTCATTAATATAAATTATTACTCAAGACCCTTTTGTCTAATCACCATATAATTTTTATATGGGGTCTATGATGATAAATTTTTATATAAACTAAATATAAAACCATCATAGTCAACAATCATAATCAATATTAAATCATGGTAATAATATTGAATCGATAATTATAAATAAAACTTATAGTCATTCATTTACATCCCCTTTATCCTGAAATAAAACCACCGAATTGATAATCGACCAATGGTACTATTTAATCAATACATTAAATAAGAATTCTACATTAGAGGAGACAACCATCATGAATCCAACCTACGTGTTAAAAATTGTAAACTGAAAGTGAATCATTAAATCAAGGAGGGAAAAACGCTAGGAAATAGTGCCCCAAGATCGCAGCTAGACAGGCCATCACGGAAATAAGAATGATATTCATTGGGCATGGGGACGCGGAGGGCACTCTGTCACCCGATAAAACATTGAATGAAGAGATTAATCATAAGAAAATGCATAGATAATTTTTGGGTAGGACACAAAGATTATTCATGGAAGAAAAATTCCTAGATGAGAGATTACTCATAAAAGAAAAACACAGAGATCAGAGATTCCAAAAAGAAAAACGCAGAGATCAGAGATCATTCAAAAAGGAAAAATGCAGAGATAAGAGATTATTCAAAAATAAAAGTGCAGTGATAATTTTTGGGAAGGACGCCGAGATTGTTCATAAATGAAAACGCAGAGATAAATTATGGGAAGTTTAGTGTTGCAACTGCACCACCTATTATGACTTAGTTCGATAGCTCCAAACGCTGCATTATTCAATCTATATTATGATATTACCTGGTCTTCTTGACCAATAGTTAGGTAAGCAATGTAACCAATAAACATCGGACAAACAATTAGGTATGCAAATGACCTTTTGAACATCAAAATTCACAATGATAATTAATCAATTGCAGATAAACAATGTTGATATAGTTCTATCCATTGAGATACACTTCTAAATGCGCATTTGATAAAATGTATATATATATATATATATATATTTACAAAGCAAAATTAGGAGTCTTTCTTTTTTCATTTCTATATTTTCATAAACGTTCAATAATAAATAAGAACTTATGAATCCAGAAGATTTTAATAAGAAATACTCAACACACTAGACTGCACTTAATCTCAAAAATTAATCAACCAGAACTTAGACTCATGGATGACATTCCTAATAGGCATAATTCAAATATTATCGGAAAAACTATGGTAGTTTGCACTCCAGAATGGGAGATGCAGCTCATAAAAATTAAAAGATAATGAATATAGGAATTTTTGGTGATTTGTTCAATGAAGAGAATGCTTACTATCATAGGGGTTAAAGGAGAATCCCAACTTGGCCAGCTTACACAACCACAAGGACACAGAGATTATCCCCTCCAAAAAAATGCGGAGATAAAAACACAATAATCGCAGATTAAGGAAGAGGAATTTTTCATGGTACACAGTAAGGAAATTGCTAGGAAGAGAAATTATCCTTCACTTATTATCCATGCACATGAAAGCATGGCATTTGAATCTAAATATTTAACACTGGAGTGAAAGACATTTGATTCAGCTCCTGGCCTAGTGCTCAGACACAAACTAATAAATTATAGGATAAAGGAATCAAGAGATAAAAACACAATCTGCATCCAGACCTTCTCTGTGGAGAAAAATAACAAAAAAAAATGCAATCAAGGAATAAAGAAAACATAGGCAGGAGATACATGTGCAAGGAAAGCTCATGGCAATTAAATCGTCTTCCGAATATAGTAAAATAAACAAGTGCATATTAAATTTTATTACAAGTAACAACTTTAACAGGCGTACCTTTACCAATGACGATGAGGTGAGGATGTCCTCCCAGCGCATTCACTCCATCCAAATCCCTCTTTCCAACCGATGTGACCTCATCAGTACCTCCCAACCAATGCTAGGGGTACTCTTCTTCCCCCTGAGCCCCCCAAGCCACAAACGGGCCACGCACACAATACCATAGAATGATAGCAGCTAGATCACCTTGCAAGGTCGAGCTACCACTCGTCACCCGAGCTGGGTATCCTAACTCCCACAAGATAAAGTTCAGTCAAGATGAAATTTCAGCAGCGTTACGTTACGCAAGCTAGATGTGATCCATACTCCTCCTCCACCATCCTTTTTATAGAATTTATTAGTCATTAGTTTCCCAAAACCCTCATTAGATTCCTTTTTCATTTAATTAATTTCAAAAAACCTCCCCCGTACACATGTCACCCGATCCCCTAGTTGCACTAGAAAATCAATTTATTAATTAATTAAATTTTTCTATTTCCCTTACCCACCTAAACGCATTCCTAAAAAATCTCCTCGGTGTCCCATTATTCCCTTACAATTCTTAAATGACTTGCACCTTACTTAAATCCTAGTTGAGTTCATAAATAGAAAGTTCCAAGGCTAGATTCTTTACTAAGTTAGACATTCCCCTTTTTCTTTTAAGTTTCCCCTTTTCATTTAGTTTCCCCTTTTCCTTAGGTTTCCCCCTTTTCTTTAAGCTTCTATTTTCCTTAAAGTTTACCCCTTTTATAAATAAATTCAGAATTAGAAGGTGTAGACAAAGACAACCAAATACCCCATTTATTAATTAAACCTTTATTAAAATTTCCTCTTTAATTATTAATGCTTGAATTTTCTAATTAGTTATAAAAATAACCTTTAGTGAAATGAAATTTTATAAAAAGAACCTTAGTGAATTGAATTTTTTTATAAAATAACCTTAGTGAATTGAAATTTTATAAAAGAACCTTAGCGAATTAAAATTTCCATTTTAATCCAGTTATATGTAGTCTTTTTTTTTGTTGTTCTAAGGTTCTACTCAGAACTAGGTTTTCAATTCACTAGGCTTGGCTACATTTCTTAAGGGAAAAATTATTTATTAAACTTTACTTATCACATCATTCATTTTAAGGCCGACTAGGTCCTACATAGGCATAGATTTCTAGGCACTAGGTTTATTTATTTACTAGTTAAAATCACGGTGTTCCCTTCAGTATGCACTATGTGGTCCAAGGGTGCCACTTGCCTCTTTTCATTTTCTTTGCACGATGTGCCCTTCAAGACGCACTACATGCTCCAAGGTGTCACTCGCCTCTTTCTGTTTTCTTTGCCCAATGTGCCCTTCAAGACACACTACATGCTCCAAGGGTGCCACTCACCTCTTGACTGAATTTGGTAGACGCCAAACCCCTGGAGTCAATACTCTGTCAGATGATCTTGTGGGATACTAAGGGCCTCTAAGGAATAAGGAACTTGCCTTATTGCATGCCCCTTAGAATCATCATGAGCGCCTATCACAGTCTGCCTTCACGACATCGTGGGTCTTCTCGAACTAGGTAATCATTAACCTATAGTTCGAGCCATGATGAGAGTGCTAGTAGGTTGTAGGAGGGCTTCTACCACACCTCTCCCTCAATGTCTCTGGTTGTTGTGTGTGACCCCTCTACTCCATATGTGATTCTGGTCGACAAGTTATCATTAGACTGCATCCATCAACGAATCATGTCAGGAATAATAATCAATCATCATAACATCTAATCATTTGTGCATATGTCATATCAACAACATTCGAACCCTAACAATCCACTCCCTGACTCGATCCAGATTCCAAGGGGTTTCATCGATGCCTCTGCATCCTCAATGTCCAAAGTCTTGCACACTCAGGATAACCCAGTCAGTAGCACCTATCTATGTAAATACAACAAAATGACATATCATCAAATCCACAATATCTCATGATCATAATCAAAACAACCAATAGTATAATAAGCCAGATCACTTGCATGCAAGTGTCCTCAAAGAATAAGTTTTCTTAGTGCACACAAAAGTGAGATGTTACATACACCGCCTGTTGTTTTAAACTTCATCCCAAAGTTTCACCATATATAAGTGACGAAATAAAGTGTATCAACGTATCATAAGTCTATCTATCAAACAAAAATAAAAACTGTTGACCCATATTGTATGCGTCCTCCTAGGTCGTCGAGTGTGGACTATAGTTGTCCCACTAGACCTTGACCTAATATATTGTTCGATGTCGTAGTTGTCAAATGCGATGGTCCATGATGCAAATTGGCTCCGCCATGAGTGCACCCTCATCAGATACTTGCAAGGTACTCATGTCAATAACATGTGTAGGATCAGTAACATAATGTCTCAAAACAGATACATGAAAAAACATCTTGCATACGCCTCAAAGAATCAGGAAAGGCTAGTCGATAGGCCATGGGCCCCTTCCTTTCCACAATCTCGAAAGGTCCCATGAACCTAGGAGAGATTTTATCACCCTTTCCAAACTAGATCGAACTCTTATGCGGTTTCACCCACAACAAAACTCGATCTCCAACCTCGTAACTACAATCGACATGGTGCACATCAACATAACTATTTTGTTGATCTTGCGCTTCTTTGATCCTTTTTCCTATTGTTTTCACTTTATCTTCCATTTCTTGGATCACTTCTAGTCCCACCAGGACCCTATCCTCAAGTCAATCCCAACTCAAAGGCATCTGACATGGTCACCCGTAAAGAAATGCGAAAGGCGTCATCTTAAAGGTTCTTTGATAACTGTTGTTATATGCAAATTATATTAGTGGAAATAACTCTTCCCAACATTTCTGTTGGTCCATAACATACATATACAACATATCCTCCAAGATTTGGTTTGTTTGTTCGGTTTGCACATCTGTCTTCGGGTGATACATGCTACTAAAGTTAAGTTTGGTTCCCAAGGCCTCTTGGAAAATAGTCCAAAATCGTCCAGTAAACGTCGATCCTCGATCGGATATAATCTTCTTAGGAACGCCATGTAGCCTTACAATCTCACTAATGAAAACTCTAGCTATGTCAGGTGCCTGATACAGCGTACACATCGGAATAAAATGAGCACTCTTCGTCAGAGTGTCGGCTACCAAAAAATTCGAGTCGTGTCTCCTTGCCGCCAGTGGAAATCCAACAATGAAATCCATTGAAATGACCTCCCATTTCGATTTTGGAATAGCGTGTGGCTATAGTAATCCTGTCAGATGTCTATGTTCAACCTTCACCTGCTAACATTATAGACATCTTTCCACGTAGTTGACTATG
Organism: Picea sitchensis; assembly: GCA_010110895.2. Classification (NCBI taxonomy): domain Eukaryota; kingdom Viridiplantae; phylum Streptophyta; class Pinopsida; order Pinales; family Pinaceae; genus Picea; species Picea sitchensis. The sequence continues at coordinate 213,154 of SNQJ01S0020440.1, forward strand.
TCTGCCTTCATTCCTTTCCAAAAGAATAAGGGTTTAAGGTCTGCCCTCATCTTCGTGACTCCAGGATGAGCCATGTACACTGCTCTGTGAGCCTCGTTTAGGATCAAAATCCTCAACTCGTCATTGGGTGGTACATAAATTCAACTTTTAAATCTCAATAATCCATCGTTGTCCGTAGTAAATCCTTCAAATTTTGGTACCATCATTGTGTTTTTTCCGATAAAATCCTTGACCTCTTTGTACCGGTCATTGTCGCACTATAAAGTTAGAATATTTTCATGTAGATTATTCTGAAGAGGCATCACCAAAAATATGTGTGGTCTTCGACTCAACGCATCCACCACTCTATTCACTGTTCCTTTTATGTAAGTAATCTCGAAATCGTACTCACTAAGCAATTTCGACCAACACCGTTGTCGAGCGTTCAAGTCGCTTTGCGTAAATATGTGTTGTAGTCCATAGTGGTCCATTTTTAGTTCAAATTTTCGTCCAATAAGGTAGTGCCTCCAAACTCTCAAGGCATATACAATGGATAACAACTCCAAATCATGCGTCGCATAGTTCTCCTCATGCCTTCTCAACTTTCTCGATGTGTAAGCGATCACTCGACCGTCTTGCATCAATACTCCGCCTAAGCCTTCCTTGGATGTGTTAGTGCATACCAAGAAGTCCGCGTCCATGTCAGGGACCTTTAGTATCGTTGTTGTTTTCAATAGCTCCTTGAGCCACCGAAATGATTCTGTGCATTTCTCGGTCCAAACAAACTTCTTATTCTTCTTCTGCAATTCCATGATCGGATTTGCTATCTTCGAAAAAACCCTCGACGAATCGTCGATAGTATCCCGCTAAACCTATGAAGCTACGCACTTCAGGGACATTCGTTGGTGCAAGCCATTCCATAATAGCCTAGACCTTTGCTAGATCCACAACGATACCCTCGCTGGAGATGACATGCCCTAAGTAGTGAATCTCTGATTGATAAAATGAGCATTTAGATAGCTTCCCATACAATTTATTCTCTCGTAGACATTGTAGTACCATGCACAAGTTCTCGTCATGCTCCTTTATCGTCCGAGAGTAAATAAAAATATCTTCAATGAATACTTGGACAAACTTGCCCAAGTATTCGCGGAACACCCCGTTCATCAAACTCATAAATACCTCTGGGGCATTCGTCAGTACAAACGGTAAAACAGTAAAATTGTAATGTCCAAACCTCATCTTAAAGGCGGTCTTAGGGATGTCGTCCTCATTGATCCATAACTGGTGATACCTTGATCTCAAGTCGATTTTTGAAAACACCGTCGCACCTTTCATCTGATCAAATAGATCACCAATCCTTGGAAACAGATACTGATTCTTGATCGTTGCCTTGTTCAATTGACGATAGTGAATGCAGAGTCTCCACGACCCATCCTTCTTCCATATGAAAATAACAGGAACCCCCCATGGTGACACACTCGGACGTATAAGTCCTAGTTCCATCAACTCCTTTCGTTGCATTCTCAACTCCTATAACTCCAGGGTCGACATACGATAAGGCGTTCTTGATATCGTTTCAGCTCCTAGTTTTAGGTTGATGGTAAATTCCAACTCCCTCTTCGACGACATCCTAGGTAACTCCTCAGGGAAGATGTCCTAAGCCTCTCTCACCACCAGAAGTTGTTCTAGACCTTCCACTACTCCCTTCTTGTTTAATGAAAGGATTACATAAATCTTACATCCCTTACACATGCTCTTATGTAGCTTCAAAGAAGAGATGAACCTCAGGTAGACTCCCTAGTTCCAACCTACAATCATGCGTCTCTATCCCTCATCATCAACCCAACTCAACCATTTTGTCTTACATTTGAGTATCGCATCATGCGATTCCAACCATTCCATAGCGATCATGATGCCATAAGACCCTAAGGTTGTGACGTACAGTTTGGCCCTAGTGACAAACTCTCCCAGGTTAAGGCTATAGCCCATAACCTTCCCACTAAGATTTTGTTTGGCTCCCGATGCCATTTCTACAAAGCTAAACTCGTCCTGTTCGACCACCTTTACCTTAATTATTTTTAGCACTGCACTAGAAATAAAACTCTCAGTAGCACCTGGATCTATCAAAATACTAAAGGTTTGGTTAGCGATGGTACCCGACGTCTCAAGCACAGTCGCCTGGTGCGCTGCCTAGTGGTTATTCACCGCTGCATGAATCTGACGGGCCTTGCCCAAATCTCCCACGGTAGTGGGTCCAGCTGATCCAGATGCTTTGGTCCTCTCCAATGGGTAGTCACATTGATAATGTGGCTCCCCAAATATCCAACACGCTTTCTTCAGTCCTGTACTTCTGGTACCCAAAGTAGAAGTTGACAAGCCACCAACCTAGAACCTTGGTCTGTTTTGTGGAACAACCCTAAATTGTTGTTGCTGCAGTTGACGCAGTTGTGGTGCTATGAAAGGAGTCCGCTGCTGAGGCGTGCTGGTCTTCGAGGTGTAGTGAAAGTCGATCCTCTCTGGAAACCATGATATCCTGGTGAATGTCTAGCTGGTGTCTGATGCTTCTACACACCAGATGACGCCTGTCCCGCTGGTCTCGCTGGAGTCCTTCTCTGACCCCCACTGATAAGCTCCTCCTCTGCTATGAGGGCCTTCTGGACAACATCATGCAAGGTTTGAGGCATCATAATCCTAACCTTTGCATGAATGTTGACATTAAGGCCAAACATGAACCTGTTGATCTTAAGTTTCTCGGTATTCAGGTGCGGGGCATATTGAAGAATCTCCATAAAATGGGCCTCGTACTCGGGCACCGTACAACCTCCCTGTCGCAAGGTGTTGAACTTGTTGAGCTAACTCTCAATGAATTTGTAGTGTCCCCAAGGCCGAGTCCCATTGTAAACCAAGTTCTGAAAGGAATTGTGATTATGTTTTATAGGCTGGTGAGCCAAGTTCTTATAAGCTGGAGACTTATGTGTTTGTTAGGCCAGGGAGCCTAAGTGTTGAAGGCCAGGAGCCTGTTGTTGTACTTGTATGTATGCAGAACATTTAATAAAATATAAACACCGCTAGGTGCAGACCGACCATGATGAATGAGTGAAGGGGGACTGAGCATCCACATAGTGGGCAAGGAATTAGGGGCTGGAAGGTGGGAAAGGGGCTAAGTGTTGAGCCTAGGGGGCTTAAGCATGGCAATAATATTTTAATATTATTCCAAAATAACATGTTCATTTTATGTTTCATTTCTTCCTAAGTTTTGAAAAGGGTAAGCATGCAAAGGGGATGCATGCTGATGGAATGCATGCAGTTCCAAGGGTGACAAGTGTCAGCCCTAGTGCATGCAAATAAAATGGCCAGGAGGAGCCGTGAGAGGGTCTCTCCTCCATTCTGCCTGACGGTCGGAAGGTAAATGATCATAACTCTACAAAAGGATACCCTGGTTCATCTCCGAAAGCCGAAAATCCTGGGTTGACTTCTGAGATAGCCGATACTACCCCTGTCTGAACAGTTCAAACCTGTGTTGACCCTGCGTGGATTGTTTGTCACGCATCCCCGACAACTAGAGTGTGAGTCTATCCTATACTAGCGGATTGGGAAATAGAAGTGACCAACCATTGTTGAACCTGTTGGGAAGTCGTGTCTGTTTTCTCGTGAGTTGTTGTGACCACGCAGTGCTGGACTGCGTGGGGTCTTGTTGGCCAGTGGTGCAACGCTCTCTCTAGGTGAGAGAAGTGATTGAGGTTGGAAGAATAGGTTGTTGGCCTGTGGGCGATTCTCTCAAGGTGAGAGAGTGCGCGAAGGAAGGAGAGGACTCCTGGAAGGAACCCTGTAATTGCCACAGAGCTCAGAGACTTTCGGTTCGGCCTGTTCCTGTAACCAAGGCAAGGGAGATTAATAGCCGAAGGAATGTCCAGGTGACAGAGAAGGTGTATTCTCCTGGGGTGGAACATGCATGTGGGGAATGAGGGACTGTGGGCAGTGAGTGTGGGATGTTCCTGGGAGAGAATTCCTTCCTTGTGGTTGTGTGTTGTTTTCCCTGTAACCTCAGCTAGCCCAATATTCCTTGTCTTGGGGTGGAGCTTAGTCCCAGCTCAGGAGTGACCCACTGCTGAGCTGATGAGTAGTTTGGTCTAAGGCTGGGAGGTTCGTGGAAGGCCTACACTTGGTTGGTGGAATCTACCATTGATAAAGATAAGTATCTGATTATGCTTTAATCATGTTTTGCATGACTGTGCTGCTTATGTATCATGTTTTCCGCTGTGTATATGAATTAATATCAAAAGCTAATTGCTTGCTGATTATGGCAGTAATTCATATGAATACTCCGTGTTGAATGTGTTTATTGTTTAAATGCATGTGGGTTAAATAAAATCTGTATGAGTTATGTACAAAATGGTGTTATAGTCTTCTTTTAAGAGTGATTAAACCTTAGTACCAGAAAAGGTGCGCTGCAGTTCGGTATCAGAGCCAAGGTTTTGACACTGAGCCTAGATGGGCTAGCGGAGCGGTCTTTGGACCGATAATGCGAAGGGAAATCGGGTCTGGAAGGCCAATTCCGGACCCTGGTTTGCTCCAAAGTGTCAAGGAGTTACTTGACGAGTTTTTAATCTTAGGAAGTTTAGCGACGTGTGAAAACGACAGTCGGGGTGGTCTATGTCCACGGGAAAATAGGTCTCCACACCAATAGCATTAGAACCTTAGGATATGCTCGGGAGGGAAGGTGGACCCTCGTGACCATTGGATATGGAGAGTATGCACAGGGTTTAAATACCTTTTTGAAATTGCATAGGAGTGTGGAAATCGCGATACGCGAAATCCCGAAACAATCTACACCGTAGATCGTGGGGAGAAGAACTTGAATGTTGGATCAAGTAGTTTAATAGACAGTGATTTCGGGATTTCGGCAAATAGAAGTTCAATATGTGTGGATGCACGAACTTCCAATGCCGAAACCCCAAAACGACGAAAGGATCTGCATCGTTGATCTGAGGAGGGGATCTGACTGTTGGATTCCATGCTTGGATTGGATGGGGACGCATGAATGCGTACCAGGTGCCCGTGGGTCGAGAAGAAAAGAGAGAGTGGTGGGACCCGATGATGTCATTAAAAGTGATGTGGACCCTCCTGAACGTACCACATGCCATGGTGGTGAATGGTGACATCTGTGTTGTTGGATTGGAGAATAAATTAATTCATGATTTCGGGGAATCGCGAGATAAGGCCACAGGAGCTCGACATTGAGACTCTCGAAGTCGCGAAGTAGCGAGAACAAGAGGAGAAAAGTCAACATCGCTTCTCGGGGTTTTGTGAAAAGGGGGTACCAGGGTTGGATGCCACAACTCATGAAGGTGCGAATAGTGAAGGGTGTTATCACTTAGCCCTAGACTACGGTCATGCATAACAGACGCTAGCAAGGAGGGAGCCATACCCGTGTCGCATCTCAGGTATAGACGGTTAGAGGAAATGAGTCGAGGGTCTTCGACTCACGAAGTCGCAAGATCACGAGTTGCAAAAGGGNAACAAGAGGAGAAAAGTCAACATCGCTTCTCGGGGTTTTGTGAAAAGGGGGTACCAGGGTTGGATGCCACAACTCATGAAGGTGCGAATAGTGAAGGGTGTTATCACTTAGCCCTAGACTACGGTCATGCATAACAGACGCTAGCAAGGAGGGAGCCATACCCGTGTCGCATCTCGGGTATAGACGGTTAGAGGAAATGAGTCGAGGGTCTTCGACTCACGAAGTCGCAAGATCACGAGTTGCAAAAGGGTGACTTTGGTTATGAATAGATAATTGTGGGATCTTCGTGGACCGAAACCCGAAGTCCCGAAATCCCGAAGTGCCGAAAATGAAAGTTTTGAAAACACAAAAATTGCAGAACCAAACGAGAGCTCAAAAAACTTAATTGAATCAAAATGTCTTTTGTTCTTGTTCGCATTGGATTATAAATGTTACAGATTGTTCCGAAGGAGTAATGGCCTGAAAAACTTCGAATTTAATTGCACAGTGCATGTGCAGAGTTCAACGGAGCTCAAGATTCCAGTTAACCAACGCCGAGTATGGAATGGGAAAAGGTGATGATTGCCTCCGAAACAGGAGACGAACGGGAAAGAAAGGATGTCAATATGGGAGTGGAAGGATTGAACTCTAATGGGCATGAAAAAGAGATGGATAAGGAAGAACATGTTGTGGGGTATTCTACCCTACGGACTAACAAGCTAGGGATTAAACTTGCATGCAGATCATGACCCTTCATAAACTACTTTTAACCTTCTACCCCAACCTAAAACCCTTTTTCACAAGCAAACAAGGGAAGAACCAACTAACATTTTTATCGATGGTTGGTGTAGATCCTCCGTTGAGATTTATCTCCTTGCTCCTGCTGCTCCTTCCAAAAAGCGATCCTGCAATCAAGACAAAACTATGCATGCATGCTATTGTTCTACTAGAGGGTTAGAGATTAAACACAAATCACATAAAACATATAAGACTCATGTATTTGGGACGGGAAAAGTATATTTTTATTAATCTCAATATGAACCAACTTACAATGATTATAGAGACCGGCTACCGTTCCTCGATCCTGGTCCTGGGCTCCTCCTCTTCTTTGTCCTCCAACTGCTTTTCTTGAATTCTCCTCAAGCTTGAGGAAAGGCTAAAGGGTTGGGACAAAACGGATTCGACAATTGGGAAGAGTTTCTTTGCTATGATTTTCCTCCTCTGAATAGTACCCTTACCCCTTCTTTTATAGGCTATAAGGAGCTAGGGTTTTAGACGAACTCTCGGCCATGCATGGCTGGGGGTTCCAGTTAGCTGACCCAAAGCTTTTCGTCCCGGCGGAAACTTTCATGATTTTTTGCTTTGTTAGGTAAACGCTGGATGTAGTGGGCCAGCCCGCATTCCAACGCGTGCAGCAGAAGGCCTGCTAGCGTTCCAACGTGCCCAATAGTGGGTTAGGGCGCGAGTTGCTTGTTTTAGGAGGTTTTTGAAGAGTCTGTTCAGCATGGCTTTGGCAATGAAGGGAAATGAGTTGGCCTGATTCCAGGTAAGCATGGATGGTGCAATTTAGGGTTATAACATATGCCCCCTAATGTGTGAGTTCAGAAGAGCATCTGATGGCCGAAATACATTACCAATTCTTCACCAATCTGTACTGATATGCTGAATGAGTGAGCCCAGGAAACAGGAATCAGGAGGTGCCGTCTGCAAAAACATCAAATGTCTCACCGAGGCGGGCATACCCATGCTCGGGATAAATTAGAACCATGGCTACCAATCAAATACACTGTAGATCCATGTCAAATAACTATAAAGAGTAGCCGCGAACAATACACAACGGAGCTACATCTCGAAATA